>JANRGW010017722.1:9849-24247 GCA_024733675.1 Psilopsiagon aymara
GGAGGTGTCCCTGCCTATGGCAGGGGGGTTGGAACTAGATGATCTTAAGGTCCTTTCCAACCCTAACTATTCTATGAGTCTATGTATCTACTTTCCGTTTTGACAATCAATGTGCTTCGTTATGAAGCAGGTTATACATGCTTGATCATTTTTCACCCATGATACTCAGCTCACCATCAATTTCAGCTGTGTTACTTATTTCCCACACTTTATTGCTTCTCTGAAGGAAAAAAATAGAAAAGGAGTGAAGTTAACTGGAATAACAACAACAGCACCCACATGGAAATGGGTGAATAAAATAAATGAATAAAAAAAAAAGACTAAAAAACAAGGTCCAGTGGGAGATGTCAGGAAGCCAGAGGTGTCATCCTCTGAAATGATACAAAATGTAGATGTGGTTTATTTGCATTTTGTGGACATTTTTTGACTTCTTTTTCTTTTTTTTTTTTTTAATTGTCTGCATCTATTTAGACTTTTATTTAGCAATAGTTACAAGACAGAAATGCCACTACTACTATTTCTTTTTCAGAGTTGGATTTCTTTGGCCAGTGCTGCAAAATCTGTTCCATATGACTTTTCTCTGCTGCGTAACCAGAGGTTAGGAACTCATTGCTTGCCATTATCTCTTACTCCCAGTGTTTTTCATCTAACTCTTAGGTTCAGTCTCTTAAATCTGTGACAATAAAACTGCTGGGCCATAGATCTATACTTCACATTCTTTCTGGTAGATATGGCCAAAGGAAGGCCTCATTAAAGACATTTTGTATCACACATGCACAACAAATGATGAAATGTGTGTGCTAGTATCCTCATAAAGCAGTATTTCTGTCCATCCACCAGAATACATAGTCTGTGACTGTAGCTATAGGGACCTGCAGATCAGCTTGTTCGGCTTCAGGACTGCTGCTAGAGATGATCCTGATAGGCACATGAGATATAAAATGCACCTTTTGATCTCTGCCAAGGGGACTGCAGGAAACTAGTTTTAACTAGGCATATAATAGGTCAAAATGATCAAATGGGTGGAAGAGGAGTTAACTAATAAAAGACTGTGACCCACTGCTCAAGGCAGGTAGCACTACATGTCAAAACTGTGTAAAAGACAGGTGTTAAAAGACCTCAGTTCCCTGACGTATGAAGGCTTGATCTTCCACAGGTGTAATGATTTTAATCTCTGTAGGATGCTCATTCATCATGATCGTTCCATTCATCACCACTGAAGATCAATGGACACATCAGTTTTAGGCCAAACACAGCATATGCAGTAACATATTGAACAAAATAGCTTATGAGGGAGGCAGAAGGCAAGAAGAAGGGGGTATTCATAGTGCTAAGCATTCAATGCTTAACTTAGAAACCAATTTTTCTAATCACTCAGTGCAGAAAGACAGATTAGCCTGGAGCAAAATCCCTCACAGAGATGTCCAGAACAAAGCCTTATGGCGTTACAGAAGGACAGAATGTAGCAAAATACTTTAAACTCGCTTTGCTACTGTCCTTCCCTAACCCCATGGTCGGGGCAACAGGAAGGAATAGGGACTACTAGTACATGCTCAGTTTCTGAAATTCAGGGTCACAGCAAAAAATTAATAAGAATAAAGCACACATATAGCATTAAGAAAAAGAAGACTCCAAGGCCCCTTCTTTAATCTCTTGCCATAAATCCTGTTGCATATATTTTATTTGGCAGCAAGCTATTTCAATATATAACACTGGCATTTTTTAAACAAGTCAGCTCTGATTTCAAACCCTGGAATACTAAATAGAGCGATGGTGTCTTCACCTCAGTTCTTTACTGCTGATTATTCTCTATCATAACTGTTTTTTTTAATTTTAATTCTTACTTTTAATGTTTCTGTCAGGGAAACAGACACTCAGCTTCATATTAAGAGTCACAAAATCCATTAAACACTTACTGATAAAAAATCAATGATTAACAAAACCTTTGCACACAGTAATGCCTTTAAGAATTATTTAACTAATCAGGACCCAGGTGTCATGATAATTATAACCAATAATGGCTCCAATACCTTTTGAATTGATTACCATGGATCTGTTCATACTTGCCAAGACAGAAATGAGCCAAAGACTGCTGCAGATAGTCTGATTTGCACCTAAAAGTTTTTCAGCCTTTAGAAAGCCTCTGTAAATTAAAAGAAAGTTTGATTGCGTGAGGTTTTGCCCTGGCTTTTTTAGATGGAGATGAACAGTGCATGGCACAGAAAATGTTAATGAAAAAATAAAAAAAAATTTACAATTTTACATGATAAATGATAACAGTAATAATAGGCTATGAACAGCCGCAACACTTAGACAGAAAACAAGATAAAATTAAGGCATAGAAATTAATTGTCTGAAGTAAAAATTACATTTTCTCCCTTTGAGCTAAGTTGCATAGGATCTGTCCTTGGAAATAAGAATACTGGGAGCTGTGCGTGAAAGAGTCTGAAAGTATTGTCAAATTTCACTAGTGTTTCATTTGCTAGTTCAGGATTTACCAGGTAAAGGTACAGGGGACCCTTTGCCATGTAACTGAATTCAGTCATTTGCTCCTTTACAATGCTTTTGAAGGTTAGAGATATTTGAATACTGTTTCAAGGTTTAATATTACACAAAGCACTTATTTTTATGATACCCTGATCCATGGTAATATATGGATGATTCACAAACCAAGTGATAAAAAGCATGTGTACTGTGCACCTTAAAAGACATTAGTTGCAACATTCAGCTGAAATATGTATATTTAAAAAAACTCAACATCCATACCCCTGGTATTAATAATAAAAATGCCTAAACTCTTAAACAGTACTTCATCTTCACTTTCACATACTTAACTAACACTTCATGAGACCAGTAACAATGTATTTATGCAATATTTCATAAATATAATGAGGAAACCAAGCCTTTAATGAATATCATTCTCTCATTAAAATTCAAAAACATTTGGGGGGACCTAACTTCAGGATTACAACTTTCTGGGGTCCCTACACAGTCAATGAAGAGAAGAAAAGAGACGGATAGAGATGGAGATGCCCAAGAGGAATTCTGACATGAAGTGAAGTGACATTCAGCTTTTCTCCAACCTTGGAGGAGGAGCCGTAAGCTGCTATCTAGTACTAGACAGTGTTCTGATTTTGAAACAAAGCTTCAAATCTACTGATGCTTGCAGGCAGCTAGTGGTGTCTGCTAGCTCTGATTTGCTACCTAAACCTGCAGTTCAGAATGCCTAAGGGCATTGCTTGGTAAAAGGTAGTACAAGAAGTGGGCTCGGAGGTGACAGGAAAACAAAAACCTCAGGCCTCATTCCCAGATGCTAGTAGTATAATTAATAGACTACTGAAATCAGTATGGTTCAAATATTATAACTGTAATACTCTCAGGGTATTAGCATGGTACAGAGGCACAGGCCTCATAATTCATTCAGTTTCTCCAGATATCAATGAACTACAGAGAACACATCACTAGAAAAAACAAATAGCAGACAGACACTACACCCTCTGTCATCATATTGAGGCAATAATTCTGTGCAAAGCTGGCCTCAGAAGAGATATATCACTGGGTATCATAGGCGTGATCTACTTGACTAAAAGTAAGTATCAAGTGTCATTTGAGATACCCTGTTGGATTGCTGGCTGGCCATAGCTGCTGCTCTAGAGGAGCATCATGAAGTTGTGGGTCTCCCACAGGTCCTTCATACCATCTGCCTGCCTCAAGGGAATGTCTCAGAGCATCTCAAAACAGCAATAAATGCCTATATTTAGGCAAATGACTGAGTGCCAGTTTGCTGCAAGCCAGCAGACTACTGAACAAACAAATCACTACCTCCTGAGAACAGAAGTGGCAAAATCTGATCCAGGCATTTTTTGCTACTTGCACCCCTTGGGATGATCAGGTGCCAAGTACATTTAAAATGCTGTCTATGGACTTTCTTCCCTTCTCTTGAATTAGAATGACTATTTATCTGAAAGATGAAACAGGGTAGATATGATCTAATTTACATTTAAAATATACCAAGATTTGTGGTTAAAGATGTAAAACAATACACATTAAGGGAAATGTCAAAGCCATTCGTAAAGTAAAATCTGTTTATAGGTTGCAATATAAGCAGAGATTTTATCAAGTTGTTATTTTTTCTACATTATGTTTATTGCAAATTTTATAAATTCTCATTTCATATTAATATTCAGTATTTGTATTATATGTGGACACTATGTAAACATGAATGTTCACATTGTCATGTTGTTATGACAATTTGGTTCATTTTTTATAACTTCCATAAATTATCTATGAAACTGCAAACTAGCTTTATCACTGGCATCATCATTTTCAGAAGCATATTAAATATTTTGTGAAAAGTGTATCAACATAAAGAACAAAGGGAATAGCTCATCATATTTGATTATTTTATGATATATTTATATAAATACTTAGTATGGTATGTTTGATAACTGCAATCAGGCACCTGGGACAAGCTCACAAGAAAAAGCTTTACAAGAGTGCCTGTTCGATAATGAATTTAAATCACTGAGAATTTGCAAGTGAAAATAAGAAGATTATTTTATCTGTGTTGTTTTTGGTTTTGCTGTAACTGTACTGGGACTAGCACCAGCACGTTTTTTACTGCTGCAGTGACCTGGTAGACCTTTTGCTCCTGCGGATTCATTTTAGTGGTCTGGTGTCTCTAGATAGATTTACCCCATGAGACAAGGGTTGAGCAAATTCATTCATGCTCATGCTTGTAAGCCTCTGGGACCTAGTACATGTAAAGAAGAGTCTATGACGTTGCATTAGATTTTAACAGCAGGAGCACTGTCACCTTTCTGGCATTTTCTCTTCAAAGACAGACAAATATAAAGCACTTGCTTTCGTCTTACATGAAAAGCTTAAAAATGCCATAGTAAAGTAGGCACGACACCAGAGTTTCTCTATAATTGAATGGCAATCTCTCTTTACAGCAGAAGTTTCAAAGTAACCAAGCATGCCTGTTGCTTGCCAGCAAGTAAGAAAGTGTGAAACCATATGAATAATCTGGCCAACCAGTTGAATTAGATTTTATTATTATAAGACACCATTTGGCATGGGTACTTACCCACTCAAAATCATGTTCCATTTTAGAATTTATGTTTTGTTAATTAAATTAATTAATTTGTTTTATTATGGAATGCTATAGATAGGTTTTGTTGGCTTAGAAAATTAAAACGCTTCCAGCCTAATTAGCCAGAACCAATTCATACTGTTTAATTATTAGCTGATGATACAATAGCCCTTTTCTTTCTAAATATCCCTTATATCATTTTAGACTTAGATGCATAAGCATTCCTTGGCACCTGAAACAATCAAGTAAAGTCTAACATAATCTTCAACTTTTTGTCAATAGTAGTATAATAGGATTCCTGCCCCAAGCATTATGCAGTGAAAGAGATGCCAATAAATCTTTTCTGCTTCTGCAGGATAAATGAATGAAACCCTGAGGAGTTTTGGAAAGTTAGTATGTTTGCCTACGTATCAGTAATTGTCATTTTAGAGGAAGCTCAGACATCACTGCAAATTGTTAGACCAATTAATCTGAGATCAGCAGGAAATCACAGAGAACATTGCTGAATGAAAGGTGAGGCCACAACTTCATTTATGTTGCTGATGTATGTTCATTCCAACTGGGCCTCAAATGGAGCATTTTAGGATAAAAAAAAAAAAAAAACAGCATTTGCTCTGCTGGAAAACTTCTGAGTAGCTCTACTGCCAACATGCTCTTTCCAATGGCCTGTCACTAGTCCAAGAGATTTGACAATTTGTGGGGTGTTAATACTGGAGATCATTTAAAACTTCTCAAGGATTATGTAGATTTACTTTGTGTTCTTTCTAATTCCACTCTGTCGACAGCTCCAGATTTTCCAGCAGCTAAACAGTGTTTTCAAGGTGAAGCTGCAGGTCTGGGACATCCAGGAATAACAGAATACACTTCAATAAAGCATAATTCACGGGAAAGTATTGCACCCTCTTTGTGATATATGCAAGCCAATGCACAGTCATTTCACATGACTGAAATAGCCAGTGAAAGTATAGACAGGAATTAGCCACTACTGTTGCCTAGGCTGTTAGACAAAGTTTTGTCAATGTGACAATAAAAGCACCATCAAGAAGACCCTGTGCAACCAAATTCACAATGGCAATATGGGACCACCAGTGCTTTTTAAAAATTTGTCTTAAGAGATGTCACCCCATTTTCAGACAAAGGTCCTGAAAGAAACCTTGTACTCAGAATTGAGTGATGAAATGGTATAAGCCATGACAAACCACACTGAAGAAATACTAGCATGATAAAGAAAATCACAACACCTTCACAGCCAACTATGGAAATCCCCTTTTAATGAAATTATGGACATGAAGGTCATGATGTGTATCCTTACTGGTCTACTAAATAAATTGGAATTATCTGTGACATGATTTATTTAATGTGAATAATGTATATATAGATGAGATGCTTGAGGGCAGGGATGTCACATAGAGGGACCTTGGCAGGTTTGAGAAGTGGGCCAATGTAAACCTCAAGAAATACAACAAGGCCAAGTGCAGGGTCCTGCACCTGGGTCAGAGCAAGGCACAGTATTATACAGGCAGAGGGATAAAGGGATGGAGAATAGCCTTGTGAAGAAGTACTTGGGGATACCAGTGAATGAAATGCTGGACATGAACTGGCAATGTGCAATTGCAGCCCAGAAAGCCAGCATAATCCTGAGCTGCATCAAAAGATGTGTGACCAGCAGGTTGAAAATGATTCTGCCTCTCTGCTCCACCCTGTCGAGACGGCACCTAGGGTACTGCGTTCAGCGTTGGAGTCCACAGTGCAGTAAAGACATGGCCCTATTAGAGCAGGTTTTTTTGAAAACCACAAAGATTTGATGTTTCTACACTAATTTCCTTTCCTATTGCTTGGGTTTTAAAGAGTCTGGTCTAAAAAAAAAATGTATATTGTGCAGGAGCCAAGTGTACAAACCATGCAAAGCAGGGAAGCCTGATTTTTTAACCAACCTTAATTAACATATTTCCACTGTTGGTTTCTTGGTTGTTTTGTTGTTTATGTGTTTTTTTGGTTGTTTTTTTTTTTTTTTTTTGTTGTTTGTTTTTTTTTTTTTTGTTGTTTTTTTCTAATCTTGTGAGGAATGCAATTCATTATTTTGTCAAAATTAGCCTCCTAGTTCAATGCTTATCTATATTTGCTCGTGCTTTATTATGTTACTACTTCTAATACTCACCCTAAACAAATAATTTCATTATGGGCTCTATTAAGAATGGTTGAATCAATTTTTGTTTGTGCTGGGCAGGGAGTACAGGGAGTGTGTTGTTTTTTATTAACGAACAATGCCAGAATTCCTTTGCAAACTCCAGAGAATTTGTCAGCATTATTAGAAACTCATTCACAACCACATACGAATAACTACAGTTTTCCTATGCAAGAATGCTTCACTCTGAAAAGGATATTACACACAATAAATGTCCCACTAGCAAGCACCACCTCACTATGCTTTGCCTTCTATCACGTCTTCTTGCCAGACTGTTTCAGTAGCTGTTTCTCTCTGCTGTGAGCTATCCTGAATACTAAGAAACTTAGAGATCTCAGTCAGCGAAGAATTTGCATTCACTGTTGCTAGTGCTCAGAGTGTTACTATTTTTAATCTATTTTCACAGATCAGGTGAAATCAATGAAAGACCCTCATGTGATATCTTTTCTTCAATGACTTCTGAGAAAAGGAGATACTTATCCTAATTCCAAATTCCTAAAAATTTCTTGGAAGAATCATCCTCACAAGATCAAGCAGAATGTCCTTCCCTAACCAACCAGCAGAATAAATAAAAGCTAAAATAATAAGCACAACTATCTCATATTCATCTGTCTGTCAATGGGATTACATCAGAAACATAGCCTTTTGGTTTTGTTACAGGCAGAAAATAAAGAAAAAGAAAGAAAAAGATCTTAAGGTGACTCAGCTCTTAGGCTATATGATTGTTGTTTGCAGTCTTCTAGCCTCTTCACTGCTTTTAGAAAAAAAAATACTTAAAGCAACTGTGCTCTTAACTGAGACATTTCTGTGATAAACCTGCAAGGTTTAGACATTACAGATCTAGTCCTGAGTGCTGGTGAATGTTCAAGGTAAGTTGGATAAACAAAGACAAACTTATTTTCCATCAAGAGCTTGACATGTACAAAGTGACTGCCTGACATACATATGTCATATATTATGAACTTTTAAAGTAAAGGTGCAAGCTGAGCTCACATTCAGGAATTATATTGAAAGAGATTTGGATTTACTCCCATTAATAAATTAATCACCCATAAAAAATGGAGCCTAAGTTTCACTTGATCTTTTTTTTTAATTTGCCATCATGAGGAATATGTTTTTACCAAAACTAACAAATAATATATTGTTATCCTGTTATTGTACTAGATCAGGATTAAGAACTTCCACAACTTCTTGCACCACCTAAGGAACATCTCAACCTTGTTGTTCCTCACGAGAGCACCAAGATCTCTCCCATTCCAGTGCTGTGGGAGATGAAACTAAAAAAATGGCTAAGTGAAATTGAGGTGCAAAATAATTCTTCACATCTTCAGTTTACTTGTGTTCCCATCACAGGGTAATAATAATTTCAATTACGGAATTCCACTGAATTCTCCTGCTGACTCAATTTTACCTCCTTGCTCTGAATTTGCCTGGAAGTTATTTGTATTTTATAGAATACAGAATCTACTGTCTTTTGCAAAATATGTTTGGAGTTCTGTTAATGATTTTTCTAGCAACACTTTTAAACACACCTCACACAACAGAAGCTCACTTACAAAATACTGTTTCGGTCCTTCCGATTTCTGTTTCTCCAATGGAAACAGCAACATTATAGCCCAGTATAAAGCCATTTGGGGTGTTGATGCCAGGTATCAGCCCCGGGGGATCTACAGAGGTGGCCTCTGTGAGAAGAAGCCAAAGGCTTCCCTGTGCTGTACAGATTGTGTCAGGCTTCTCCAATGGACCTGCACAGGATACATCTAAGCCCAGCAGCCAAGCTAGTGTCATCTGTGGGAAACCATTTTTAAGAAATGACAAAAGTGATGGACAGGCAGAGGAGGAGAGATGAAAAAAAAAAAAAAAAAACCATAAGAAAAATCCAACCCACCAACCAAACCAAAAGCCCACAAAAAAACACAAGGGAGAAACAGCAGAGGGAGCATAAAGGTCAGAGCAGGAGGAGGAGGAGGAGGACATTCCCCATAGTTGAGCTGGTGGATATTTCATGAAGAACAGGACCCCATGGAGAGTCCATGCTGGAGCAGGGGAAAAGTGCAAGAAGGAAGGAGAAGCAGAGACAAACTGTTATATACTGACTACAGTCCTCTTTCTCCATCCCCACTACATGACATGGGTAAAGGAGAAGCGAACAGGGCCTGGGAAATGGAGGACAAGAGTTATTGCTTTAATGTTTGCAATTTTTGTTTGCTGTTTCTCACAACCCAATCCATTTTAATGGGAAATAAATTAAATTTTCCCAAGACAAGTCTGTTTTGCCCACTGTGATAACTGGCAAACAGTCTCCCTGACTTTATCTCATTCCGTAAACATTCTTATTCCTGGTTTCCTTTTTCTTTCCTCTTATCTTATTGAGGTGAGGGGTAATGGGTGAATGTCTGGGTGGCAATTTCTCTGTTACCAATGGTTAAACCAGTGCAGGAACCAAGAGGTTTTTCAAGTACAAGATCTGCTTTATCGAGGCCTGTAAAACCAACTGGAATACGTGGCACAGAGGGTGAGTTGTCAAATGTCCTCTGTCCTCCTTATAATGATGGAAAAAAACTTTTCCCTGCCAAATTTAAAAGGGTATCTCCCAGAGCTGGAGGAAAATAAACCCAAACAAACCATAAAAACCTGAACTTGCTTGAAAGAGCTGATCTAATACATGATAGCATCATTTTTGCTAATGTTCATCTCTATGAGCTTATCTGGAAAATCTTCCCGTGTTTATTACTTGGAATATGGAGCATGCGAGCTAACTGGAATGTTATTCCACAGAGGAATAGAGGAGTAACACGTTTTAACCTAAACCTTCTGGGCACCAGGATCTTCTGTGATTTTTCCCATTTCCTTCTAGGGTGACTGTGTGTTTTACCAAAACTATTTGCGTGTTATGACTTGCTCCACGGAAGAGTTGTGTAGCAGCTCTTGAGGCATGGTGCATATAGATATTTTTGATCTATAATTCCCAATTTTGACATTTCTAGGTATTATATTTATTTCAATCTTTTGTGCCACTAAAAGTTTCTGAACATATCTCAAACATCTCCAGACTGGTCAGTCTACAGGTGAATTCTCAAGTAAGCATTTGAGAAAGTCAGTGCTCATTTTCTCTTTTTTTGCTAAACAAACTGAATGGGATGCAGAACCTTTGATGATTTACTAAGTGGTTCCATTTTAGTTGAAAATCTCACAACAGCTGGTCAACAGCTGCAGCATGGCCCAGAAGTCAGTACCTCAGCTTCCAATCTGTTGGATGGATTCCTCTTTATTCACAACACTGCTTGTGGTTTTCAGTGGAGTGATCCCAGAAAGCCCAGGCAGTTTGCTCCATTCAGCTAGTCTACAGGATTAAGTAATCTGCCTGAAACTTTCTCTTAGCACTGACTAACTTCTCTGCATGAACAACCCTTTCTTGTTTTTATATTAAGTCCCTGGAGAGGGCAAGTATAGTTGTTCAAAATAAACAGGATTGCAACACTGGGCAAACTATACCTGTTTCAAATTACACTAAGTTTACTGGACTTTTGATTTTGGAAATTAAAAAAAAAAGACGCTGTTTAGTCAGATTAGTGTGTAATTGGGTTTTGGTAGTGTAACCTAGGAACTTGAAAAGCATGGGTATAAATATGGTTTGGACTAAAGTGGAGCCTTTAAGCTAGAGAAGGATATAAACACTTCTTGCAGAAATAAAACTTCTGCTATGAGTATGGAGTTTTGGTTGTTCGTGTAGATGTTGCGTAACACAAACTCAAGCACATCTCCCTGTCGTAGGTCATATACTGTAGTCCTTGCTATTGGTTCTGCTTTTTGCAGAGTTCAACATAGAAATCATTGTTGATTACAGGGAATTTTGTTCTTTTTTAGATAGAAATTGTATCAGTCTTACTATGCATTGATTTTCTTTCATGTACTGTATTTTATCTAAAAGCATCTGGTGGTATATGGTGTCAGACACAGCTGATTGGCCTTTGAACACTGCATCTGTGCCCGTATCACTTTCAAACCCAACTTCAGCAAGTTGAATGATATTCAGTGCTCAGCCAGGACATACTTTCTCAAGTGTAATTCAGCTTGCTTGGAGAGAAGGTGGTGTTCAGCCACTGGTGACAGACAGTTTATAAATTACTTCAGTGCTTTATCTTTAAAATGATATATTAAAGACATCGGTTTGATGGGGTTTGGCTCTGGAGCATCCTTCCCTCTTTTTAGAAGTGCTGTAACACAAGCTTGTAACAATTTCTTAGGGGTTGTCTCTGTAGCTGGCATAAGTTATACAACTGGATCAGCCAGGCATTTTTCACTGGTCCCAAATGTTATCTCTGAAATAAGTCTGTACTTTAGGCAGATTCACTTGAAGTGTAACGTGAAAAGGGTACTGATGATGGGACAGCCACTGGATCAAAAACTTTTCAGTTTGTCAGCCAAGAAGTCTTCCATCTTCAAAATGTACAGCCTGTAGAGGAGCAGGTGCAGTTCAGGTGTCTTGAATGAACATCCATTTGCTGGTCAAGAAACATTACTCATACCTGGTTATTCACACACAAGAAAAGACTGCAGAAGAGAAACTGTGACTCCTTGAAGCATGAATATGATCTAACTTTCCAAATGCTAATTCACTAAGTCTTACCAGACCTTTCAGAAACTGCTGGAACTGAATCTGTTTTAAGTTATTCTATTTTAAGTGATCACTAGAGTCTAGTCTGACGTTCTGCATAAGACAGTCCAAGGAATTTCACTGGGTTCTCCAGACCACAAATCCCTTCCTAGGTCCATCAGACCTCCATCTCTCTGTCATGCAACTGCAAAATCAGAAAGAATTTGTGCTGCAAAATCAGAAAGCATTTCTGAGGTATCTCTAGGTTGTGATTTTGTGATTTCAAATTAGTTATTTAGGTAATAATATATTTTTGCTAAGATGATGAGTTTTCTGAGAAACTCTGTTGCACTGTGTCAAGATTGCTTATTACAGAAAAAGGGAGTGAAACCATTTCCTCCAAGAAGTCAATTTAATAAAATAATCGTGTGATTGAGCTTTGAGGAATTGTTGTCACTCAGTTTTAACATACATTTCCTTTTCACTTTGTAAAGCATCTTCATTAGGCATCTGATCCTGGCAGGACTATAGGTGAAATGGACTTTCAGATTCACCCAGAATGGCCTTTGGCTTTCCTGCATAACAAATGGGAAATGCAATGAAAAAGATAAATATACTGCTTAAAGGTGTATTTTCAAATCTTTATTTCCCCCTAAACAGGATAAAAAAAAAAAAAATAAAAATCATAGAAGTCCAGAAATTCAGAAAAAGATAATGCCAGGTGTTTTGAGGGAAAGCTATGGGAACAGATGGCCTTACTGGAGGAGGTAAAATAAAAATTTCTAGATGCTATATTTGAAACTTGGTGAAGAAAAGCAGCTGAATCTGGAGGATGGTGCCAGCATCTACCCTCTGATTTGAGTGAAGAACTTGACAGAAGTGCAGAACCAAAGCAATAAGGGCTCTATTCCTTCTTGTTTCCAAAAAGCAGAATGAAGGCTGACACCAAATTAATAATATAGCCTTCACATGAAGACTATGCTCTAACTTCATGCGCACTACCATACGTGGCCTTGTTCCCAACAATTGTGTAAGTTTATAAGCTTCCATAGAGCCAGCACATGTAATCTCCACTGCTGGCACCAATTATGCTTGGCATTGTATCCAAACACCCACTTTGCACCAGATCTGTCAGTATCAAAGCCATGAGGCTGGAACTTTTCCTGTGCTCTGGAATACATTGGTTCAAATAACTCGTCAAAGCTGTAATTATGAATAACTGTTATATCTGCATGCTTCTTTGGGACTGAATATCACTAGAGAGTAGAAAGTTATAATAAAGACTATTGAACCATGGCAGGACATACCACACCACACTGTACTGTACTATAGGATCTGTTGTGCAAATGACACCCTATACCTCAAGAGCTTAGGTGCAACCTCTTGCAGTACTGGTCTGAAGCTAGAAATAGTAGCATATACCTCCTTCTCAAGCCTATATGCCCTTAACAAGTTATACATATGAAATAAATATACATAACATTTATATGGTTTTAAACAAGCATGCACATACTTTATGGTCATATTTGGAAAGAGAAGTCTAGACTGCATTGAGACAAATAGACCTAGATCATCCAGAAGGCAGGCAGCACTTGGGGTCTATGGGGTGGCATGAAAGGACTGATGAGCTGATGAGACTCACTGATGATCCATGCAGCTAGTCAACAGGATATTAATCTGTTGTCCACATAGTATACTCTGCCCTTCATCCATCTACCTGTAAGCAGTTCAGTTGTTCAGCAGGCAGCTTTGTATGTGCAGGTTTTCCAGGGAAGCTCTCTGGGCTTTTCTGTGGCTTTTCCCCTGGCTGGGGCAGTACAGGGTTATATAGCTGAACACTCCTGCTCTTCACAGCAAGGCTGCACCCTTTCTTGCTTTACAAATAGGTCTTGTGTGAAGACAAGCACATATATTGACTGCTAACCTTCACCGTGTAGCTTGTACCCGTAAATTATAACAATCATGGAGAAGACATGAATATACATCGAGATGTTTGGTCTTCTGTCTGAAAATATCTTCCTGAAATACTCTTAACAGATTCAACATTTAACCATAATAGTTACACAAGTTATTTTGTAAATTGTTCTGCAGAAGAATGAAAGCTGTATAAGTAAGAATTGAAAAGTACAATGAGATATGTATTTCTGAAAATAATTTTAGGGCATTCAGTCCAGCTGTTCATCTCTTTCATTGGTTCTTACACACAAGTAGTCAATTATGTGAAATATTTAAACAAGAGACAAACTCTTTGAAACTTGTAACATCATTTACTTACAGCTCTGTTTTTTTCATGTTAGCTTACATTACTAGAAAATGGAAATTATTTTTTACTACAGCTGTACATTCACAGCAAAAGAGGCTTGCATTGGGAAAATGGACAAACTGTTGCAAGCTCTTTCAAATTGCACACATGTGGCAACTGCATGTTATGGTTTGATTAACACGAGAGTAGCAATCAAAATTCCAGTTTAACCCTAATGTCTTGTATTGCCTCTCTCTTTTGTTCAAAGCTTTCAGCCCC
>JANRGW010017723.1:0-11293 GCA_024733675.1 Psilopsiagon aymara
GGCAGGATTTCCCCTTAGTGAAGCCATGCTGGCTGTCACCAAGCACCTTGTTGTTCTTCATGTGCCTCAGCATGCCTCCCCGGAGAATCTACTCCCAAGATTTTGCCAGGCACAGAGGTGAGGCTGACTGCTCTGTAGTTCCCCACCTCATCCATATTCCCCTCCTTGAACATGGGGGTTATATCTCCCTTTTTCCAGTTGTTGGAAATGTCACCTGACTGCCATGATTTTTCAGTAGCTTAGCAACTTCATTTGCAGCTCCTTCAGGACCCTCAGATGGATTTCATCAGGTCCCATGGACTTGACATTCAGGTTCCTCAGATCATCTCGAACCAGATCCTCCCCTACAGTGGGCCCAGGGTCTTCATTCTCACTGTCTCTGCGTCTGCCTTCCAAGACTTGGGTGGTGTGGTCAGAACATTTGCTGGTGAAGGCTGAGGCAAAGAAGTCATTAAAAATCTCAGCCTTCTAAAAATCCAGGGGTTTGGGTGAGCAGAGTAAATTACCATGAGATACAGTGTAGGAAATGAAAGGACAATGATGAAAAGCGTGTCACTTTGAGCCTCACAGGAATGCTGGGGAGTGCCTGTTTCTACCTCTGCTTTCTTCACATACTGCTGAATTCCTCCCTCCAGAGACGCCTCATCCCTACTGCTCATAGCTGTGTTCTCTCCAACATTCATGCCCTCCCTTTTCAGCTGAAATTAAGCAACGGAAAACAGGGCAACTTTTCCAGCAAACATGATTTTACAGCACAGCCCCATCCCTTCTCCCTTTTTCTCCTGCAACAACAGTATTTTTGGTTTTTTAAATGGGAAAAACAAAGGAACACATTCTGCAATGCCTGCCCTTATCCCTCACCCACAGGAACACTCCTAAAACACAAGGTTTACAGCTCGCTGCTCGAGAACTCCTTTTCATGTCAGTACCCACACTGAAGCCTCGGCAAGGCAAAGTGCCTGAATCAGCACCCGTGCCCCAAACTTCCTCCTCGTTCCCTCTTCCTAGATACTGCCTCTCCCTCCAAGTCCCCCATGGAGAAAATAAACAAAGCTCATAAATGGACGTAAATGACAAACCAAAACGTTTCTATGATCCTTCTGCTGCCATCACCCTGCTCCTCTGCAAGCTGCAGAACTCTCATTGCTGAGAGTTCTGCAGCAATGCTAAGGTTGGTCCTGAAGGCAGGTATTTCATGTGCCAAAACAGGCATGTCATTGTAGGTACCATTACCACTGACCTGCTGCACAGCACTCCTAACTCTCACATCACTTTGGCAGCAGTCACTGTGGCCAGTTCCACTTCAAAGCTACCTCTGTGCTTTCAGAATCACAGTAAGTGCTCTCTCTAATTACTACTTGTTTCCAGTATGTTTTTAATCATCATCATTAAGAGACTGAACATGACCCGCTGAGATATAGAAGTGTAAACATGAGCAATAATTATTCCAACCTCTTCACTGGCTTCAGGTAATGATCACACTTTAAAAGCTGCTGCTCAGTTTATGATGGTCTGGTTTAGAATCACATTTTTCTGACTGCTTTTGGTTAAGGCTACTTAAAGGTTAAGGTCTATAGAGGAGGGGAAAACATGTTTTAAAGTTATCTTGAAGACTACCTAAAGGTTAAGGTCTATAGAGGAGGGAAAAACGTGTTTTAAAGTTATTTTAGAGGCTTTAAGTTCTTTGAAGTCAATGCCTGTAACCTGTTAAGAATCAGCATAGATGAAGACATATGCCTTATGCTATTCTAGGGTATTCTATAGGTTGAACTATAAGTCAACTTAAAGCTGGAATTTCATTTTAATTTATGGTAGATGTGCCACTGGTATTCATCCTTGTAGAAATGGTCACGGTAGTTTTAATCAAGCTAACATGGTGCTAGGAGTACTCCGAATGCAGCAGCTTAAACAGATGTGCTAATATTTGTCCTAGTTTTTAAGAAACAAGTGTGAGAGGAAGGGAGAGCTTGCCATTAAGACCATCAGTTAGTGCCACACTCCCAAACATCCCACATAATACAGTGTCCTTTATTATTCTCTTATCCCCCACCTCCCATATGCAAAGTGCAGAGGGTGCAGTTTTCTATATATAATCTTGTAGTCACTGGTGAGTTTTCTGGCCACTCAGCTGACACTCCATGGCTATGTGCAGATAATTAACACATGCTCAGAGCTCATGCGTGTGTCTGACTGCAATTCTAGCACAGGTGCAGGCACCCCATGCTCGCATGTTCTAGGACTGTCCCATATTTAACCATTTAACCACAGACTTATCTATCCCATTAACAGAGACCCCAAAATCCTTAGAAAAAACTTGAAGGCTTAAACACAAGGAAATGCTACCCAAATGCTTGCCATTGCGTGGTAAGTGGCTGTAAACACCACTTAATGCACAGCAAGTATGAATTTGAGCCAGTTGTTCCTCTTTTAAAGTTAAAGTTAAAAGACCTCACATCTCCCATGAATGCAAGCAGTGAATGTCTGGTTTTGGGTGCCTAACCCTAAGCTACAATCTCCCCTGGGCAAAACTGTTTAAATTCCTTTCATCAGGAGGAATGTTGTGTTTGGGGTTCTGTTGTTTCACTACTGCTTTGTTTGTGTTTGAAAATACATTTTTCCTTGTTTTACAGTGAAATGCCAGAAATGGAAAATCACCGTTGATGTGGGCTTAAATCCTCTTAGGTTGGGGTTGTTTTTATTTGCCTTGCTTAAAGAAACCCTCTGGTCACTGGGAAGCTGGAAATAAATATAACATTTGCAAAATACCTTCTGGAGACTTTTTGATGCCCTTCCACCAGACCTGCTCCAGTTCATCCTCGGCTCTGACGTGGTGCTCCTAGATGACCCAGTGATAAAATGCTCTGTGCCACCATGCCCTGGTTGTTGAAATAATAGGAATTCTAGTCTCCAAATCAATGACTTTTCATCAGAAAAGTGGCAGTTCATAAGATCAGAGGTTACTGCAGAAATACATTTGCTGAGAATAATTACAGCTTTCGTGTGAAGCATTTCTGCAGTTCAAGATGAAGATTCCAGCAAAAACCAAATAAACAACACTCAATTGTCACAATCATAATAGTAATAATAAACCTCCCAAACAGGCTATTTCAGGCTATACCAAGGCTTTGTTTTTTCACAAGTATCTGACATAAAAAAGGAGCCAAGTTTTGATCACAGCCACAGAGGTGGATGGTCATGGAGGGCCTGCTAACACCTCCCACCATTCACGCCCCAACATCTAATATGTGAATGGAACCGTTAGGCACGCACTGCAAAGAGACTGACACACACTTTCATGGGTGCAGTCCAAGGCATGTCCCAAAGTGCTGCACGAAGCTGGCAGAGGCGCAGAGGGCTCCCGCCAGCCCCTCTGCCCACCGGCCATCTGCATCCACACTTGGAGATGAGAAGAAAGGAAGGCTCCACCCTGTTCCCAGAGGATGGGTGCAGCCCCTTTCCCGAAGTGAAAGGAGCTAAGCCAGGCTCACAATCTTCGATTCATAAGTGCTCATCTATGAAATAGGATTCCCACCCCTCTCCACTAAGAATCTGCTAATTCCACGAAGCACAAGCTGTCAGGATTTTTGCCAATATGAGCACAGCTGTCAAAATCTCATCCTTGGAAAGAATCCCAGATAGACACATGTTTTACCCAAGCCAAAATGGTCAAACTTTGCAGAGAAACATTCAGAGAGGAAAAAGTTTCCATATTGTCACTGAAATATCTTGGGATTACCCACAGCCAGACAACTGGGATGCAGTGTTTTAATAGCTGAACCACTAAAAGCAATGGGCATCTTGCTATTGACAGCACTAAGAACAGATTCAGTGCCTTTGGCACAAGATTATCAAAAGCATCATAGCAGGAAAGAAAATATGCTTGTTTGGATTTGAGAGACAACAAATAAAAGAGAAAATACGCTTGCAATTTGCTATTTCTATAATATGTTTTTCTAAATATCTTCAGCACTTTTCCCTGGTATTTCCAGTGAGAGTCTGAGCAGCTTTGGGTTTATACTGTCCTTGGGTTCACGGTCTTTCATGCCTATCTCAAATTCAGGCCTAAGAGACTTGGCTGAACTTGCCACCAGTGCACCGGGGAGGATGCAGAAAGCTTCTCATCTGGATTATCCCAGCGACTAGAGACATCCACAACCCAGCACTGGCTGGGCACAGCCATGAGCACACTTGCATGGAGCAGGAGCCCAGCCTGAACTGAGCAGCATTGCCAATCCTCTGAGCAGGCAATCATCAACGTGTTTCTTCAGATGGGAGATGTGAAGAGGGCAAACACTCATGAAGGCAAAGCTAGCAGAGGAACAGCAACTCCTCAGTCCCTCAGGCAGATGGGACCTATCTGTGTGCCTTTCTTAGCCGGGCCCAACTTGCGTGAGAGCAGCAGTCAGGCAGGAAGAGGTGAACTCCTGCAGCTGAGGGGGCGAAGAGGAGAGGTGGCATCAGAAACAGCAATCATTATCCTCTTTACTGGAAAACGTGTATCTGGAGTGGCCAAATTCAGTGCTGTTCCAGATCTTTATAGGATTTATGAGGCTTAAGAAAAAAATTTACTAAGAAGACATAAAACTTCAGTGGTTTGAAATGGAAATGTTTGCAAGGGACTTGGGATCAGCTGGTTTCAATTGCAGCCCTGTCTGAAGCAGGGAAGGTTTCACTTCAGGGCTAAGGACTTTAAACCTCTCCTGACCTGAACCTCCAAAGACAGCTAGAGATTAAAGCTGACTACAGAGCCAATGCTCCATCATGGGGAGGAGCTGTGGTACCCCAGATAAAGGAAAAACGTAGATAATGGAGATGATGAGGAGCACATGGCAGAAACACTCAAGCCTTCTTATGTGAACTAGCGTAGTCCTGCAGGGCCAGTCCTGAGCTCAAGCTAGTAATATCTGATGAATCTAAGCTGCTTCCTGATCCTGCACCACCCACCCCAGCACTCCTGGCTCTCCAGGTCTTATTGAATTGCATGGAAAGCTAAACCCAAGCTGGCTTCCTGCATTGACACACCCCCGGGAGGAACACAACCTTAACTCCAGGCACATGGAGCTCTGGGGAGCACAGGACAGGGACATGGACATGGCTCTGCATCTTAGCCCTGGTGTTCGCAGCACAGGACTGGCTCCCAGCAGAGGTACATGAACATCTCTGTACCCTGCTCCTTGTTTCCCCTGGGTTCACAGGGAAATCCCTCCTGGTGTTCACAAAGCACATTGTCCCAGACTCAGCCTCTGCCTTCATCGAAGTAATCCCAAACCTAAACTTTGCGGGGATTTCTCCAGGCTGAATTTGACCCAGTGCAAAACAGAAACTGAATTTCCCTCCAAGCATAACAGACGGGACAACAAAGAACTTAGAAAATGTTGTTTTTCCCGTATCAGAAGCCTGAAACCACATTACATACATGTCTCAATGAGTGTAATAAGCTTTAACTTAACTGCCTCTGAACAGAGCACATCATCCACTTAGAGTAGTATTCCCTTCAGCGCCTTGTAGGGCATGTTGGGATAGGTTGGCCAATGTTTAACACCTTTGCATTTGCCAGCGTCTGTTCCTGGCTCCGCAACAAACACAAAACATGCTGCAGATTTCCAAAGGGTACCAGGGGAGGTCCACCCCTCCTCACCTAACTGGATGCTTAATTACAGCGGGCTCCACTGGGATTCACACCAAGCAAATCACAGCAGCTCTGCTGGCAAACAGATCTGAAGGTATGCCTGGTTCCTTCCACCTCTCTCCTCTTCCCCAGTTAACAGAGAATATTTCCTTCCTTTCTTTCTCCTATCTCCTGTCCCACTGACCTGCCTGGCTCACCAGGTGGCAAATAAATCCTCACTCACAATCACTAGGCTGTTCCCAGTTCATAATCCTTTTCACTGGGACTGCCTTTAATCCTGTGTAATTGAAAATATCAAACGCTACAGTCTAATATGTAGGAAAGTCCTTTTTATGTAAGGCCCTGGAGACTACAATGAGAACACTGCTGTTGACACAGGCTTTTCCACAGCGGATCGGCCCAAGATCCTGCCTTTGCACTGGCTCATGCTCCGAGATGCCACATCCCAAAATGCATTTGTCAGTACTTAGTGTTGCTGCCTGAGGAGACAGAGCTTTGCGTCATTCTGCTCAGCCATCATTTATGGCTTGATACATGATTTTTGGCTCGCTTTCCCTAGCTTGCAAATTACTTATGGCACTTACTTGTGTACTGATGTTCAGAAAATCATCTTGGTCTGTTTCAGACACCCAACTTTACAGCCTGGCCTGATAGCATCTTGCAGGAAGGAAGTCTGCAGATTTACCTTGTAATGTATAGAGATGCATTTACTTCTTAGTATTAACATCAGCATTATCTTTGTAAGATCTCTTACCAGATGAGTAGGATTACAAACCTTTTCTGGCCTCAAACCTGTTTACTCAGGTAGTTTCACTCAGCAATTAGGTTTTGAAACACAGAAACAAACTTCTCAGTCTACTTCTAGCAGAAATTATGAGCATATCACAGGCTAAGACAGTGATCTGAGCAAGATTTCTATACAACTGGCCAAACATACTGCTTCAAAATCTGTAAGCACAGGTTTTGACAATTTAAATGCAAATGTAGGTCTAGTTTGGAATACACCGAATTTTGTTTTCATCAGCAGCATCAATGTAAACTATTGTCTGGAAGTAAAGACAGTTCTGGTTCTTGTCTACTAACTCACTGCAGGACATGAAGCTTATGTGGTTTACTCCAAAGCACAGCAGCTCAGTGCCCATCAGGCTGTAGCTGTAGCTATGGTCCACAGCTGCAGTTTGTCCGAGAAAGTAAATGACTAAGGGGTATTTACCAAGACTTGATCTATCAAGACTCTCTTTCCCCAGGACTCCCTTTCCATTCTCCCTGTGATTTCAAAAAGAGAGTTTACTGTTGTAGTAGTTTAAGCCCAGCTGTAAATCAGCCACGCAGCTCATTAGCTTCCCCCCCTTCCTCCCCCCACTCCCAGAGGGATGGGGAGGAGAATGGAGAGAATGTAACTCCCACGGGTTGAGATAAGAGCAGTTCAGTAACTAAGGTATAACACAAACCACTGCTGCTACCACCAATAATAATCATGACGAGGGAAATAACAAGGGAAGAGAATACAACCTCTCACCACCTGCCGACTGATACCCACCTGACCCAGCAGTGAACTAACTCTTCTGGGTCCCTCCCCCCAGTTTTTACATCCCAGGCATGATGCGCTGTGGTATGGAATACCTCTTTGGTCAGTTTGGGTCAGGTGTCCTGTCTCTGCTTCCTCCCACCTTCCTGTCCTCCCTGGCAGAGCATGAGGCTCAGAAAGTCCTTGGTCAGAGTAAACATTTCTGAGCAGCAACTGAAAATATCGGTGTTATCAGCACTGTTTCCAGGCCGAAAGTCAAAAACACAGCACTGCACCAGCTACTACATTCCCTGGTCTGAGAAACCACCAACATTTTTTTCCTTTCTTGAGAAATATGGAGAAAACGGGCTTTGATTTAAAAAAATTAAAAAAAAAAAATCATTTTTTTTCTTTTTTTACCTTTGGCTCTATTCAGATTTTTCAGGTAAATGCTTCCCATGAACATCTCTCAGCCAGCAGATTGCTAGCAAACTCTTCACACTGAGTACTGACCAAAGTATCAGTCATGATCCATGACCTGTGCTGCATGACTGCTCATGTAAGTCACACAGAGCTGCTTCTGTTCCCAGCTTGCAAGAGTGATTGCATGGGGCTTGAAAGGAGTGTTTCGGTAGTGCACAAGCAACCGTTTTCATCAGTACTGCTGATTATTTCATCTTCTTTTCCATGAACGTCCATAAAGAGAAAACTAATGACAATATGAACTAACTAGGTAAGGGATAAACGTGACTACAGAAGTTTTTGTCCTTAATGTCATCAATATTTTCCAGTGAAAACATTCACACTTGTTCTCTCTGGCATTCCCCACAGGGTGAAGTGTTACCCAGTCAAATGAATGGACCTCAGTGTGAATTTCTGGGGTTTACTCAAATATGGTTTCATTTATATTGTTCAGACATTTAAAAATTAGAGAGCTCTTCCCTGATAAAGCCACAGTCAGGCTTTTATGCACATTTATATTTATCTGACTATAAACTCTTGATATTGAGTGCTAACTTCTTTATCTGTCAAATATTGCACTCGTGAACAGTGATGTAATCAGCCATAGGAAAGACTATAGGAAAGCTATAGTCAGCTATAGGAAAGACCTTGCAATTTAGATTTTTAAAAAATTAATCATATTCTTATAATCAAGTTTAGCCTTTTTTAACTGTTCTGTATTTACCTGGATGTTTTTCAGTCCATTAACTAAATGTCCATGCTTTAACCAATTAGCTAATGAGCAATATCATTAGGAAGAGAAAGTAATTTTCCAGAAACCTGAGAAACTGTGAACACCAGCTAACAAATCAAAATAAATCATCCAACTTCACAACCCCCTCTCTTAGTGTTTGTTAATATACAGGATTGCAAACATTCCCTCCAGTATTATTCTTTCTCCCTTTATCTCCAGCTCAGATGGATTTGTAGCTCAGGTCACTGTAATATCCAGCACTCCAACACGTTCTGCCTGAAATTTCCAGTAAGGCATGCAGCTCTTTTTGGCTTTCTACAGGCATCAACTACTAAGTCTTTCAGGTCTCTCTTTAAATCTCAGCCTTTAATACTGCTGGATATCACAGCACATATATAGATGTGCTGCTATAGATTTACTGCTATAGCTCTCTTTAACCAACCAGAAACAAAGCATGACAATATGGCACTGCCCCTCTGGGGAAAAGGCTGCTACAAAGAAGAGGTATTTGGCCTTGAAAGTATTGTTTGTATCTTCCAAAAATTTCAAGATCATCAGGATATACATAGAGGGGGGAAGAAATACAAAGGGGAAGAGAAAGAGGAACTGTTTGTAAATGTAGAAAGATACTTCTTAAGATGTCATTTGAGGGATATCTGGTTTCACTGGTCAAGTGCAGTTTGTCTAATCTGACTTTGAAATCATTGTTCCCCCTTTAAAATACCTTGGTTGTATGAGAATATATGAGTCTTTAGGAGGCTGGCAGGGTGAAGAGAGGAAGAGAAGGAGGGAGACAGAAAGTCAACAGATCAATAAAAGCACTTTAGGATAATGGCTCTACCTCGAGCAGACCAGGTCTGGATTCCAAGCCAGCCCAGCACTGCCAGGAAATGTGCATTTGCATGAAGGAAATTATTTGCATGAATATAATTAAACCCACAGAACCATGGCAGAAGGTAAGGTTCTGGTTCTCTCCCCATCCTATTTCAGGAACACATCTCCTTTCCTGCTCATCCTTGACCGGAGTCAGCAGGACCACAGTCAGGAAGCCTGGCCAAACTGAAGATGTTGGTTTGCAGCTTGTTGTAAAGAAAGGCAGTAAAAGAAAGCATTAGGACAGAGTGGAGTGAAAAGAGAAGGGCACAGAGAAGTATGCATATTGGCTCCCCCTTTAGCCCTTTCTTTTTCATGCTGGGCAGTTACATGGAAACAACAAAGGGCCTGAGTAAAGTCAGAGCTGATCTTTCAGGAGTCAGTGCCAACAGACTGCATACGGGCACCATCTGCAAAAGGCTTCCCAATTTGATGGAATTTTATTACAGTAAGGGCCCCATCTACTGCCAAAAATTTGCAGTGAAACAAACCACACATTTAAACATCTTTTGTTTCATTAAAATACTTTCCTTAAATAACTCCCAACCATTCCATTCCACTTTCTGTTTCTTGCCCTCACCCCGAACATGAGAGAACATCCGTGAGCAACAGACAGCTTCACCAAGCACACTCATGATGCACATGTCAGGAAAGTTTTCCCTGCTTTTTATATTGCTTCAGAGTATCCAACCGTCATGGTGACCCGCACAAAAAGAGACCATCCCACCTCTTGCATCCCAGAAGATGAAGAACTAGTAAGCAGCAAACAAGTGGGTTTCCCAATCTACGCTGTGTAGCCAACCAGCCAGCCAAGGCTGCCCATGGGCAAGGAAACATAAAAGGTCACACAAAGAAGTTTGCTTTCTCACTGTACACTTACAACCTCCAGTTAAAAGGACTCACGCCTGCTTCCAGACAGTGCAGAGCTTGGGGCTGCTCAGGGGTTTTTAAGAACATACTTGAAATCCATAACTTTGCGACTGCGGCACAAAGTGTTGGAAGTGGAAGAACCGGGCCCAGAGTAGATGAAAGAGTTAACCCAAATGGAACAGAATATTTATTCTAAAATAAGTGCTTCTCTATGGGTTGCGGGTCACTCTCAAGGTTTAATGTATACTTTTGGACAGCTTTAGAAGCTGTCAGTACTTGTAGGGGAATATTCCCTTCCTCCCTTTAATACTATAAAAAGTCACACAAATAGATGGCCCTATAGCTTGACACCTAGAAGCTTTAAGTGTCAGCACTTTGATCCAAAGGACCTTAATTCACCCCAAGGTTCAAGAGACCAACAGGAAGCAGGTCACGAATTCCTGCTGCAGAACTGCCCATTCCTCACACTCCCCACAAGACAGAAGCAGCTCTGGTTCCCAGTACAACAAAATAAGGAGAAACTCAATAAGACAAACATCAAAGATTGTTTCTCTTTAATTACCCTCCCCCAGTATCTTTGCTCATCAGCTGGAACTCCCTGTTGCTTTTCTAAACTAAACAAACCAGCGAGGTTTTCATGCTGACCCACCTCATCTCTTTGGGCTGACTAATTGCTGAAACTGGCCATAAATTGTCCACTTTGTGACATTCTGAATAGCCTCATTTATTGTGGACAGCACACATCTGTTTCTGTGTGTGCACACATGCATGTGCATGCTTACACAAACACAACCCTCTCTCCTGTTGCAGGGCTGGCTGGGGCTGAGGCTAGTCAGTGTACTATTTCAGCCCCATATTGAGTTTTGGCTGGTGCTGAGGTCCCTGAGGCTGAAGAGAAATAAAGCTCTTGGAGGGGAAATGTCCTGTAAACATGGCTCTTGTGCTCTTCTGGGAGGGAAATGCTCCCTTTGGACAAGGCTGGTGAATATATCACATGAGAAAGGTTATGCTTGGTGCAGGCTGGGAGCAACCCGGTGGAGGGACAGAGTGCAAAATGTACCCATACTTTCTCCTCTTTGAGCAAGCAGAGCCAGTTTCATAGAATCCCAGACTGTTTTGGGTTGAAGGGACCTTAAAGCCCATCCAGCTCCAACCCCTGCCATGGGCAGGGACACCTTCCACTGGAGCAGGGTGCTCCAAGCCCCTGTGTCCAACCTGG
>JANRGW010017729.1:0-28870 GCA_024733675.1 Psilopsiagon aymara
GGACGGGACCGTGAGGGGGAGAGCCGAGGGTAAGGGGCGGCCCGGGACGGGGGCCCGAGGGGCAGAGGCGGAGGGAAGGGCGGAGTGGGTGCATCTGAAGGGGGAGGTGCGGAGGAGGTCGCCCATGGAAGGGAGGCGGTCCTGAAGGGGGTCCCTCGTGGGGGGAGCGGGTCCCGTGGTGGGGCTGAGCTTTACGGGCGGGAGCGTTTCCTGAGGGAATTCAGAGCCCTGAGGCTCGTTGTCCCTCCTCATGGTCCTTCAGGAAGTCCTTGGGAAGCTGGGGAAAGGGGATCTCGGCGGAGGGAGGGGCAGCGGGGACCGATGCGTCCCGTGCCCCCTAAGGGGTCTGCGGGGAGTCGCGGCGGTCGGGTCTCTCCGGTGGAGCCGCAGAACCACGCGGGGTGCGCTTTCCCCGCTGTTCGCATCCACATCGCACTTAAGAGTCAGAATACCCCGCAGCTTGGTTTTTATCCTACTCCTTTACGTAGGGACTTGGCCTTATAAGGATTATTCTGTGCTATGGAAACAATAACTGTCAGCTTACTGCTCCTCAGCCCAGCTTACTTAATGTGCTCCTTTTTATATTGTGAGCGGACTTCTAATGAGGTTATGAAACGAGCCTGTGTCACAGCGAAGTCCCACCCATCTGCTGTGCTGCTGAGATAGGCCACCCATGATTTCATACTGGGGAGGCTGAGGCACCCCCTCCGCTGCTATCAGCTGCTCCAGAGACACTCGCAGCTCCTTTATGTGTCCCATTAGGTGCCTGATAACCTTCAAGTTTTCCACACTTTAAACCACTAGAGAAAGAAGAAAGGCTTTTTTTATCCCCCCCCCCCCCCCCTTCATTTATCCCAAGAAGCTTTGCCAAAGGATATGCGCGTCTGGGATAACTTCCTTCCCATTCTTGCATTTTCAGCTCTGTCCAAAGGAGACAGCTTGAGTGCGTACCTGGGAAACATTCCTGCTATAAAAGCCAAACGGGGTCCAGTAAAACAGGCGGAAGTCAGGCTGTTGTCTATCGGCTTTCCTTCTGGTGGAAATAAATATTCATGCTTCCAGACATATCTATTAGTGTGATATCTCTGTGTACTCACAAATAATGTTAAAGCCAGTAGTATGTAATTGTAAGCCCTCTAAAGAGGAATGGTTGTGTTGAAGGCATTGTGCTTCAGGCAGCAGGCGTTTATTTTTAGTATTATCACAGACCGCTGGGATGTTATTTCTTAATGTCTCTTCTTGTTCATCCGTGACATGATCGTAAGGTTTCTCTTCACTGTTAGAACACAGAGTGAATTCACCAGGGTGTAGAACACACTGGGATAAGCACTATAGGACTGAGCTATGTGTTTCAACTATCTTTCAGTGGAAGTATGGGAACTGGAGGAATATTTTAGTCTTTTTACAGCATTTCTTATGAACTGCTGCTTTGAGTGCTGTAAGATCATTGCACAAGTGTGTAGTAGTTATTTATTTATGATGCTTTCAGTTAACCAGCTGCTGGGTTTAACTGCTCTGGGACTCCTATTGGACTACATGGGGTTTTGTTGTTAGATGGTAAGATGTGTAGCTCAAAACAGCTTTTTGAGTTAATGTTCTACAGTAACAGTGAAACAAGTGTTCTGTGAAGAAAGCAAGCCAAATACTACATACAGAAATGTCAGAATTGGTCAGCTGCAGTCTAACTCAGTGGGTCTTGCTTTTATTTTCTGGGAGGTTTGCTTCTTGCAGGGAAGGCACAGATCCCTGTTGAACAGTTTTAAGTGCATTGATAATAGGGCCGTTTCACAGAAGTCTGAGAGCTCAGATTTAAACCAACCAACCAAACCTCAACAACAGTGTTCTACCTGGAATGTTTTTGGATTCAGACACCACTTACAGCCTGGTCTAGATGTGATGCACAGCTTGGAATCTCCTTGATTTGTAGCAGTCAAGTACAAGCCTGACTAAATAGCCCCTGTTTGGAAGCATAGCATAGGGCAAGAAGGAGAGGTTGGTTGTGGAATACCAGCACTTTCTGGGGTGCTTTGGCTCTTTAATAAAATTCTGTTTCTTAAAACAACAAAGTCAAATGGCTTTAAAAAAACAGATGGTGGTGCTTACTATATTTTATATATTCATTTATTTTCAGGGTAACATCGTACTTGGGACTAAGATATGGAAAACTGTGACGTGGTGAAAACTGCACAAGAAATCCCTTCATCTTCTGCAGGCTCTGATGTCAGAAATACCCACAACTCTGTCTGTCACTTGCATTGTAACAGGTAATGTGTTGAAGAAATTCCTGACAAATACTGTTACTATTTTCATTATGCTTCATTAGTATGCTGTCGCAGTAGTGTTGTTACTCAGGTAAAATCGTGTGTAATACTCTGCAATATATTTTGGACTGTTTTGTGTTTACAGGTGTAATACTTAATGAGAAAAGCTTTATTGAAAGAACTGTTATTTCTTAAAAGCTTAGTAACTTCCATTGCCTTGTGTCTTGTAGAATTGGGGCTGGGAACCTGTCTTGCACTAATTGTAAGAGCTCATTCTTTAGAATGATCATGCATTGTGCTGGGACATCGGTAGAGACCAGCAGCTTAGAAATATGGAGTTGTTTTTCCGTTCAATGCCCAAGCTATTCCTAGTGTCAATAAGAAGGGCAAATATGGACTAATAGCCTAAGAAATGGTAAGGAGAGGTTCTTCTTGACTGACCTATTAAGATGAGAGTTACAAGTTGCTTACTGCATGTGTAACTCCTCAGAAGGGCTTCTTGAATCGTTGATACACAGCAGCTTATATTTGTGCACTTCTGAGATCAGAATCTGTAAGGAAGCACGTGGGTTTGATGAAAAGCTGGATTTATTGACATTTGCAGTGGTGAGCAGTAGTGTCTCTGCTGGTTATGCTGCCTCTCTTCTTGGAAAGCTGAGTTTTGATAGTATGTAAGATAAGAATGAGGCATCCTGTGGATTCTTGGACATTTTCTTGAGAAACATCTATGAACAGATCAGTTGTTATTTTTCAGCATAATGAGGGTCACAGTGTAAATTAAGTGTGTAACTCTGTACAGCTTCATAGCATATGTAGCGTTTTATTTTGGCCACTACATTGGACAAATGGCATGATGAATAATTGAAATCTTTTTTCCTTGTGTTTCACTAGAAGTCCCTCATCCAATCCCAATGGAGTTTCTGGTTACTCAGGGAATACCAGGTCCTCATTAATGCCCGGTTCTGTTGAGCTGCTTGCCTCCTTTGTGCAAGATCTCCAGAATGCTGGAAATGCTGACTCAGAAATTGTGAAGAGCTGTGAGGTATTTGATGTTAAGGTTTATTTTTAAATACATTTGTATTAATATATCAGCTTTGTGTTTTGGAAGACAAATCTAATGATACAGTTTAGCATTAAGATCTATGATGTATGTGTTTATTCCTCATGATGGGACAAATCCTTTTACAATGTATGAACAAATCGTGTGCATAGATTTTACTGCAATTTTCTCTTAGCTTTTAATCTCAGTGTTACAAGACAGATGTGAATATTTTTTCCAGAGTTTCAATTGCAAATTTTTGAGTGGAAAAATGTAAACCTTTAAAATTGTCTCACTTCAAACTGGCCTGAAGTGATCCTGGAAATTAGGAGTTTTCTTCTAAAAGTGGCACAGTTTTACTTTTAATACTTACTTATTCCGTTTGTAGCAATGTGATCAGTTCGTTTCCCAACTTAAAACAACCCCAAAATCATGAAGTGGATTCAGTGACTTAATTCTCTTGAATGCTTTTTAATGTAATTTTTGTCTTTTTTTTACTTTAAATTTTATCATTATATTTAGTCTGCATAATGAACATGAGGTTCCCACACCATGGCTTGTTCTTGCACAGTGTTGGAGCTTTCTGGCTATGGTCCATCAAACTGTCTTTTGGCAGATGCTTAATTTGGGTGCACTTTAACAGCTCTGAGGAAGGAGAAGAGGTGTCTGTATCAAGGCACATACGTTCTATGTCCCTTGTCCTGTGCTTCAAGTACCAGACACCATAAACATTAGCATAAAGTAGTTTACCATGCTTTTGGAACCCTATAGATTTGACTTTACATTCTCTTTTTGTTGTCACTCAACAGTTCTGCATCATGGCCTTCAGCTACATTGCTGAAGGGAGCAAGCAAATGGTTCACTGAACATAAGGATGTTTCATTACCAGTTTTAAAATCGCCTATAATTTACTGAGCTGGAATCAACCTTTCCACAACTGGACTGTACTTCACTGTCAGCTGTTTCTATTTTTAAGTAAACTTTAATAGAATAACTCTTATCTTTTTCATCTGTGTTTTTTAAACCAAACTTAAACTGTAGAGATGTGTTTTCTTGTTGTCTAGAAGGGGTTTAAGTGAATGTGTCCCTAGTGAATTGTACCCATTGATAGAGGGCTGTGTGCATTGTGGGGTGGAAACCAGTGCTGCTATCAAACTTTGTATTATGTCGACACCTAAGTGTAAGACTGCAGAACTATATTGTAGCTAGAGATGCAATATGACTGTGCTTTAATTATTGTACTTTGTGATTTAATAGACAAGGTGGCTACAGTTATTGAGACTGGTAGAAAAACAATGTCAGGAACAAATAGTTGCCCAGCAAGAGCAGTTCCACCATCAAATCCAAGTAAGTAATAATTTGTTTGTGTAGGTAGGTTAGACTGAACTTTTCCTCCCTTGCCCTCAACCACATTCCCCTCCAAAACAATGTAGTATGGGCTCTGGCACCCTTGTCTTTTTCTGTAAGTATATTCAGACAGGCAGTTAATGGAAGTGGATAACTGGAATGCCATAAACAGGATGCTTATTTGAGACAGTCTTGGGTAATTAACAAAGTAACTGTAAGAACCATTCCAGAAGTGAATATTCTGCGATCATTTGTTTTCAGTTGTTTTGTTTTCACAAACATTTAGTTCAGAATGCCCATGGATAATTGGATTTTGGAGGTACAAGCTGGTTTTAACTAACTGTTAGACTGTATCATTTCTAATTTTGAGATATGGTTGTTTTCTCCTCATTAGAAGATGTTATGCATCTTGTCATTCACTCCTCTAGACAGTCTAGAGCATAGGAAAGCATTCACTGTAAAACCTGAATGCTTTTTTCACCCTTCAGTTGAACAATCTCATTTAAGAATGAAAAGATGACCCAGGGGAATATTCACATTTTTGCTGAACCATATTTATCCATTAAAACAAAAGAAATGTCTATGTATGTATGAGACAGTGATTCTATAAATATATAATGCTTAATATCTTCATCATTTTGGTTGCTGTTTTTCCCTTCCCTTTCCTGATGCCCTCTACACTAGTAGTAATCAACAGTTCCTGAACTGAATTAACAAGAGGTACTGTCCTTTTTTCCTATCTCCTGTTTCTGCCCGTTCACCCCATCTTGTTTTTTTTGTCCCACCAGTGTTTCTTTTCCCTTGTATTTCCTTCTTCCTACTGTAGTGGTTTGATTCACTCGTTGCTAATCATAGTTTTGACTAAACCATTGTGTTGGCTTTGCCGTTCTGTGTCTTAATAGGAAAGGCTACCTCTGGAAGAGTTGAGTTTGTGGTTTCAGCAGGGAGTTACTAACTGCACTAATTGCCACACTAAATATAAAATCAACAGCTGTAACTTGCTTTAAGTTATATGAGTGCATTAGATGAAACAGAGGGAGCTATTGCAAACTTAAACCTGAGTAATGCTGCAATCCAGGCAACTCACTATGCTCTAATAAGAATACTTACAGGATGCCCCATCCCTGGTGGTGTTCAAAGCCAGGTTGGGTGGGACTTGGAACAGCCTGCTCAAGTGGAAGGTGTCCCTGCCTGTGGCAGGGGGTTGGAACTGGATAAGCTTTAAGCTCCTTTCCAACCCAAACCAGTCTGTGATTCTGTAACAAATAATAATCTACTATTTAGGTAGAAAAGCAAGATGCTGCATTAACTTGGTGTGACTCTGAGATAAGGCTTGCTGTATGCTGTGCTTTAAAAATACATCTTAATCTGTGTGAAAATAGGGATCAAAAGACCTGGAGTTCATTTTTGAATCAGTGGGTTCAGTCCTTGGCTTTGTGATAGGAAGACAGGTGTGGTAATGGTGAACTGCCACCACCTGTGGATCACCCCAAGATCAGGCTTTATGGAGGAGATTTGAAAGGGAAAACAAAGTTACCTATATTCCCAAAATTATAGATATGTGATCTTATTTTCCCCAGGTCTTGTCTTCTCTTGGAATTATTCGTGACCATGCAAAGAGAAATAAAAATGCTGTTTAATTGGAATAGTAGCTTTTCACTTTTCCCACACAAGGCATTAATGACAAAGATTTAATGTCAGCAGGGAATCTCATCAGTTTGGGTTTTTTCTCCTGACAATTCTGTTTCTTCCCTTTTGTTCTGCCTTCCTTCCTTTCTTTGGCAGAGCTGAGCCATGCAATCGCAAATTATTGTTGAAGTCATGATTGAAATCATGAGCCAGTAACAAAGTTTATGGCAGAAAACTTTGACATTCGGGTGGGAGCATGAAGTTATTTGGTGGTGATGTTTGGGGAGATTTTGTTTCAGTTTTGGAGGGGTGAATTCTGTTGGGAGGAAGATTGGGGTATTTTTAGGGAGATTTTTTTTAGGGGATTATTTTAGGGGGTGAAAATCAATAGTTAATAAAACCTGGCAGCTGTTTCTGACCAGTGTACGCAGAGGTTCCTCTGAAATTAAGCCTTACTTTTTTATTTCTTACTCTAAGAGAACAAATGAGTTTTGTCCAGTTTGTGCTTTCCACTTGCCATTCACATGAGGAATGCACTGGAGTTCTGGGAAAAACATCAGTAGAGTTCCACATTCTTAAACCACTGTTAAATCTAATGACATAACGAGAGGTTTGCTCCCCTCCATCAGATACCAGAATAATTCAAATGCAGATCTTTATTATATGAATAAATAACACATTATCTAAATCTGATATTTAAAAGTCAGGTTTGATGCAAGTAATCTTACAGAGGTACATTATTCCTATTAGCATCATAGAGGAATGGTTTATACTTCCATTAAGCATCCTTGCAGTCTTTAAAACGTATATCTAACTTAGGAAATCTCTTACACCTTAATTTAGCAAAAGGCTTTTGTCCCCTTCTAATGACATACCTGGGTAGTGAATATTGCCTTAGGTGGTTGGTAGGTAACTCTAGTTCTGAAGGTATGTAGTGAATACATGCATGCATGTTTTTTACATTGATAAATGACTAGTGGGACCTGTAATTCACTGCATGGATTTAACAATTGTTACCATGGACATTTTACTGTTACACATAGACCTGCTTTATGCATGAGGTGTCTACATATTGAAAAATCTGAGTCATTTCAGAGCAGTACTCTAATTCTGTCACTGATACCATGAATGGAAGAGTCATCAAAGTTTAAATGTGCTGCTCTGTGATATCCTCTCTTAGGAATTTTGCCTTTTCTTTTCCCACAGCTCATTCAGGATGAGGTAAGGCAGTTGGCAAAACTGCAGAGCAGCAGCTGGGGCACCAACAAGAGCAGAAGTTTGCCCACCAAGCTCACGGACACTTTTTCATCACTGGGCAGGCAGATGGGGATGCATTCTGAAATCTTTAAAGAATGCAAATGTGTTGTCAATCAATTTGGATCTAATGAAGCAGAAAGTCAGCCAAATGCCTCTGACCTGCATCAGGAATATTTTGGAAGTGATGCTTCAATGAACAGTGGGTACGGGACACTTTCTGCCTCCGAACTGCACCCTGGCAGACCTGACAACACTACTAAGTGCATGGAGGAAACTTCCCAGGGACAGAGTGATGGAGCAACAGTGCAGAGTGATGCAGCTGTAGTCAGTGTTCAAAACAAAAGGGAACTTGCACCAAAAAGAAGAGAGAAAAATTGTTCATCGGGAAGGAATGATGGTTTAATTTTTCCTACTGATTTTGAACATAAAGTTGATGAAACTCAATGTGGAAAAAAAGCCAGGTAGGTCAGTAAACTTTCCAAATACTTTGTTGTAAGCAGTTCCCATTCAGTAAATAGCTGGGGGTAACTGGGAGCATTTCAGAATTGAATGGAACATCTTGACTGTAAAAAGTACTACTATGCTGCTTGCACAGTAAGAAAAGACCCTGCATTTACATTTTGGCTTAATTTTGTGCCTTTGGCTGGTATATGCTTGAACAGAACGAAAAATAGCTGTCTGAAGCTCTTTGTTAGGACATTTTTTAAAGGAAAGCTATTTTACTGCTGTGTGTGTTTCATTGGCACCTTTCAGTGATTTCTTTGTGTTTTCAGTTGGGTTTTTTTACCTTAAAACCCCCCAAACTAACAATCCTGAACCATTTCAGCGTTCATCACTTCATATTGTTTCTTAAAAGTGCATGAAGGCAGTGGAGTGCCTCTGTTCCACCTTGAACAATAGATTTCCTGTAGGGATCATGTCTGCACTGAAAAGGACGTATGTGCTTAAGTTCCACGTGTTTGTTCTTCTAGTAAATCTTTAACATCATGGGCACAAAAACTGAAACAAAACCAACCAAAAAGAATAAATGCAGATGAAATGTGTGTGAACTCTATGCAAGAAAATGAGCAAGCAAAGAAATTACCCCATCAGAATGTAAGTCTTTATGTTTTTCTGATTTGATTCTTGTTACTGGTATTTTTTCAGCATTATAGTGGTTTCTGATTCAGCACATGCTTTCATACTTGCTTTAAGCAGTTGAGTATGATTTTACCATTCATATGTTTAAAGTTCATATAGGCAGAGTTTACTTTTTGTATCATTCTATACTTATATATTTTGGCTTATTTTATTCCTTCCCTATTTTTTGTGTTCACTTACCTAGGGAGCACTTGTTCTTTCCTCATAGAGATAATAGTTACATTCTAAATTGAAGCTTCAGGTCTGGGTCATTTATTGTGCCCTATATTTTTTTTCGAAGGATCTTGGATTTCAAGCTTGTAATGCCACCACTTTAGAACTGTTTGTAGTACCACCTATTGCTGTGGCTGCTGAAGCAGCCCCAAATGCCTCTTTTGAGCAGAATTTGATTTCTGCTTGCCCATATTCTTAAGTTAATTCTGTATGTCCACACACCTGATCATTTTGGGAGGAGAGCTTAATCACATATTTCTGATCCAAAAGGTTGTTCTGCAGGGTGATTGGATGAGTAATCATCATACGTGTAACTATGAAGTTTTAGCGTTCCTTCCCGTATATTGTCACAAACCTCTCTCCTTATGCTAATTTTAAGGAAAGAATTCTTGAAACTCTGTTAATGGCTCTACTTACAGGAGATTAGGAGAACTAGGAAATACGAATTAGTCGATTCAAGGTAGGGTTTGTTTTCTTTCCTGTGGTCACTCTGAGGGTAATCCAGAAAGACTTAAGAGTAGCTTACTCTGTTTGAGTTTGTTCTCTTCAATCTTCTTCCATAGTCAGTGGAATAAATATGTTCCTCTAAGGGGATATTTCAAACCAGGAGTCACATTTATCTGGTGTGGGTTGTTTCTTTTCTCTCTGCTACAGGAGGATGCATAAGGAAATTAGTGACAAACTCAGATTTTGAAACAACCTTTATCTTTCTTTTTCTTTGTGGGAATTCAGTTGTTATTTCTTCATTTTCCTTTAGTCCTCCTTAGGCAAAGGAAAATACCTAAACAAAACATTAAGAGGGCCAAAATAGCCTTGAGGTGAGCTGGTACTTCATGCAAAAACTTGAAAAACTTTAGTTCCTATTCTTTTTTTCTTACTGACTTTTGTTAATTCAATGGTTTCTATCCTGCTTTAGTCCTCAGTTGTATGAGCTGTAAAAATTTGCCAAGGAGCATGGCTGTTAAGCTCCTGTAATGGAAAAAAAAGCCCAAGTATGGTAGAAAAGAGTGAGTGAGATGGCTGTTTTAAAGCTAGCTGCACTTACTCAGTTGCTCTTGTATCGCTGTGTTGTGATTCCTTGATTAAGTAAGAGTTATGGCAAATCTTAAGTTATGTCCGTTTTCATCTCATGTGTTTGTCCCACTCATTTCAAAGTGGTTTCTTTGATTACCTTTGGTGGTCGCTTAGGAAGTTTGGAGTGATGAGAAGGAAGGGTATGTAGTATCTTGTGTGTCTGAGGTGCTGAAAGACAGCATTTACCTGTAGATTTGTGGTAAGTGGAGTTATAACAGCTCAGTATAAACAATGCCAATCTTTGGACTAGGAAAGAGTAATGCTTTATTGGTAAGTCACCCCTCTGTATACTTGTACCTGGAGCAAAGAAGTTTAGATGACTATACAAAATGTGTGGTTTTGTGACAGTTAATCTCAGAAATGCTCCACAAGCAACAGGCATATGTCTTAGAAAACATCAGAGTCTTTTAATTGAGTAGCTTTGTTCAGTTCCCCTTTTGACTGTGGTTCCTCTGAGTATAAATGGCACAGGTTTGGATCATGCCATAGAATGAAATATAATCCCGTTGCTTAAAAAGACTACCAACACTTCCATGCAATTTGAAACAGTAATACCCTTGCCTGTTTTTCCCCCTTGCTTTGTGACTTTCCTTATAAATTGTTCCTCCTTTGTGATTTTAGACAAACCTTTCTGATGCTGCTTTGCCACCTTATACTTTTTACCTCAATCAACCGAATGAAAGTCCAAATTCCTTAGTGTCTGAAGCTTCAGGTATAGTTAAGTTCTTTTACTTAAATTTCCTTTTCCTTTGAACTCTTGCTTTTTAAAACTCCTCCTAGGATGCATTTCTGATAACCTTGGGGAGGTGAGGAGGGTTTGTGCACTGACAGGCTATTCACCTTTGATATAGTATAATCCCGCTTTTTTTCCTCTTGCATTTTGAACTGATGGAGTTCCTGTGTGTCACTGCTGGTAGATGTAGGATGTGCAGCAATTTTTCTCTTCAGATTCCTCAATGTTTCAAAGCTGAGCTTTGCCTTTAAAACTGTTTCATAATTTAATCATGGGATGGGAAATCAAATGATCTTTCAAATATTGGCATCACTGGGCTATAGTAGTCACAGGAGTGCCTGGTGATAGAGGCAGAATTCCTGTAAGCCAAGGGTGTGATCGAGGAATTCTGTGAAGAAACAGGAACGAGATAATGCAGTGTGTAATGTGCTGATTCTTGAATGGAGGGGGGTTGCTTTTTTAGTGTTTTGGTATGGTTTTAATACCATTGTTTTGGAGTGGTTGGTGCTGGGCCTTTGTGGGGTGTTTGGGGACTTGTGTTTTTTGGGGGATATGGGATTTCTTGTTTTACTTTGGTTGTTTTTTTTGTGAAAGCAAACAACTAATTCACATATTTTGATTGTAACAGGGTGGATTCATTTGAGTAACAAACGGGGGCACAGAGATACAGCCCTGCAAACTGTATTTGTTGCTTCTGCACAATCCATTGAGAGAGGGACACATATAAGAAATTGAAGTGGGGTTGAGACTGTATCTGTTCCTCATGTGCCATCCCTCTTAGTCCTGGTAGTCTGTCTCTTTGCATGCTATAGAGTGCTGTTGAGTAGCAAGTTTGTAGTATCAAGTGGCTGCCTGGGATTATTCCAGGGTAATAAAAGTTTTAAATGCTATACTGGAAATCAGTAGAAATACAAAAGTTTGTGGTAAATGAGGATTTGTCCCTTGAACATCAAAGGGTAAACTTACATGTTTTCACTGATTGATAGCTGTGGTTACTGATGCAGAGTGATGTGGTGCTGATAATGTTGCCTGTGCTTTGCACTGTGATTTTTCTAACTTCTGGTAACAAATGCTTTAGTGAGTTCCTTAAGGAATAAATACAAATAATTAATACAGCATTTTTGCAAGCTGACACAGTCACATTTTACTAATGGATTTTGGGATTCCTGTTTTATAGCCATAAGCTTGGAATTTGTAGTTTTCTGTTTATTATTTTCTTTCAATGTTTCATTTTACCAGGACTTTCATACTGGAAATTAGATGAGAAGGAGATGTATCACCCTTTACCAGAGAACTTCAGAAGTGAGTTCGCTGATATTTTCTCTGCAAAAGCATCACAAGAGCAGGTAAACTTTCTGTGTTAAAAGTTGGCTGATAGTTGCTTGTTGTCTTTGCTTTTTTTTTCCCTACAATGTAAAGTATCAGCCCTCCAGAAGCCAGCTTCCCTGTGAGACTCTTCTGTTAACTCAGTCTTTCATGTTCTGTTCCTTCATTATTCATTTAATCCCACTAATGTCACTAGCAATTAACTGACCTTTTGTCACTTGCAAGAAATTGTGTGTGTAGGAGTTGAAAAAAGACTGACTAGTACATTAAAGGTGTAAATCCCTCATTGAAGCCCCTTTTTTGAACTGGGTATGCTGAATAAAGCCTTTCCTGTTCTGAACTGCTTTATTAGCTAAACCCACCTCAGAACTTGGTTATCTGTCTTGGGGATGGAGGATTGTGTTCAGGAAAAGTAATGTCTCAATTTTCCCTGTTGAAGTTGTCTTCTGCTGATGAAACGAAGTTGTCATCATTGAAGGATATTTATCATAAAAGGCAAAGGGAAAACAAGCAGCTGCCAGACCAGAATTTTATGCCTTCTTCCCAGTCAAGTCACCCACCAGAGGTAACATTGATTGCTTTGCTTTTCATCTCAGTTTGGAGACAGGGAAAGTTACAGTCTGGTTTCTTATTAATTGGCACCTGCTGCCACCTCCAGTTTTATGCTGGAACAGCAATTTGTGCAGCCGTGATGAGCCAGAATGGGAAGGGATCCAGCTGACAAGACCTCCAAAACCACCCTGGGTAAACAAGCATCTTTGCTGCACAACCTTGAGAATGGTGCAGGGATGAATCTGCTTGCACCGAGACTGCAGCTGATGAAATGCAGATGGAGCTGCAGTCGCAGGAGCAGGGTTTTCTTACTGCTTCCCACAGGACGAGTTCATTCCACCCATGAAACAGAAGAGGCAGAGGTTGTGTAATTGTCCTTTATGATATCTGTTTCTTTATACAGCTTTCAGTCTTGTACAAAATCCAGTAATGATGCTTCTATGTGACTATCTTGTTTTTATAATCTAGGAAGTGATTTTTCGTAACTATACAAAGTTACTGTTTCAACCTACAGGCAGGCATCATAGTCCTTCTGTTTACGTAACTGAAATGTCAAAGCATTTTTAGACAACTGCAGATGTTAGATAAGTCTTTTCTTCTTAATGGGAACTTAGAAACTCAAGTTGCAAACATTGGGAATATGCGTCATCATCTAAGCTGCTACATATCCCTTCATCTTGCTTGTCGTACCAAATTACTGTGGCAATTGTAGTAAGTGGTTGTGGTTATTCATTATAATTCCTGCAATACATTACATGGATTGCTGCTGTCCTCAGATAAACTCCATTTACAAGAACAAAAGTTAGATCGCAGGTTTTTTTAGTCTTGTAACTTCTTTCCTAGATCTTGACATTGGACCCAACCCTGCACATGAAACCAGGGCAGCAGAACCCAGGACCCCGTTTTGTCAATATTCCTGAAGAGACTGCTCCTTTTTCTCCAGACTCTATGGCAGAGCCCGGATTTTCAAGTCATTGTGACACAGACTGTTTCTCACAGACAAGTAATTCATCTCAGTTAAATGATTCTCCAAAGCATCCTGCCAGCAGCAGAGCTGCATGTTTGGACCTCTGGAAAAATCACCCATTCCAGAATGAAAACAGGACCAGCTCTCCCTTTCCAGTGGCATATATGGATGCTAACAATGATAACTTAGTCAACACTGAGGAGGAAGAAACACGGACTCTCACTCCATCTTCTGTTGCTCAGTGTGCTGACAGCAGTTTGCCAGAATACAGCCTTTCAGTGACATCTGTTGAAGATCCCGTGATAATGTCCAAGTAAGTAATGTTGGTTGTGATATAAGAAAGTAATGGTTGGTACCTTCACAGTACTTGTGAAATAACCAGAATATGATTTCTGTTTGCTTAGAACATAGCTGCACATTGCTGCTATTTTCTTTCTCTCCTCTGAAGTGCAGATGGCGTCATTTCCCACTTCTTACAGTTGTCTTTCTTTAGACTGTTCTATTTAATCTTCTTCAGACCATACTATTTAATCCTAAGGCACAGTATTTGTGTTCTGTCTTCCTTGGATGAAGACAGATGTCAAAGCCTTAACCAAAAGGCAAATGTTTTATTGGTTATGTCTTTTTATACGTTAAAATTAAAATCCATACTTCCCTCATAGGTTATATGAGGGAGTTATTTCAGGTAAAGAATTTCCAAGTTCTATGGGGGATATATTTTTCTCTCTAGAGGCAAATGGTGAGAGAAGCACAGAATTACTGTACTTAGGAAACATAAATAACTGCCATTCACAGCTGAAGCACTTGTGATTTATATATGCATGGACAAGCAAACATGGCATATGCCATGTGTGAGGGCATATGTCAGCGTCATGGTTCAAGATAATTCAGTGTTTTGAGTTTTCCTGGTACAATTTTACATGCAGTTTCTAGTGCATAGCCAAGGAGAGAACAGAGTGTAAAGCTTTGTGTTGTATTTGTGTATAATAATACTTGTATTAATGGAAAGACTTCTGTGCCAGCTTTGTGTGTCCAACACCACTGCCTTCGATGTTGAAGCTTTCTTTAATTTGAATGCGACAAAGTTCTGTAAGAGCTGAGTTATTTATATGCTGAGTTCGTCATGTGCAAATGAATGCAGCAGTGCATGGTCATGTGGATAGCTGGAAACCTTTTCTGTTCTTACTTTTGAAACTAGGATTAGGCAGAACTTGAGGGAAAAACACGCTCGGCACATAGCTGATCTACGAGCTTACTATGACGCTGAGATACACAGCTTAAAACAGCAGCTAGAGGCAAGCCATAAAACTGTTTCGTCCGCAGACTTGAAGAAAATCAATCAAAACCTTGCTGACAGGTACTGTTTGTCCTTGCTTGTCCTCTTCCTCTGTGACGTGGGATTCCTTCTACTTCCAAACCTGAATATACTTGTTTAGAATAGCTTGAAAAGTTTGTCACTCTTCAATTCTGAAGATTATGTGCATCTATGATACTAATATTTTCCTATGAAGTATAAATCTTGTGTTATTTAATGGAGCTGTTTAAGATCACTTTAAAATCATTGTTAGACACCAAGTGTGATGTTTGGACCAGAGGTCTTATTTGAACTGATTTTTGCTGAAGCCAAAGGCCTCAAGAGGGGCTGTCAGGCAGAGGTTGTCCTAAGCAATTTGTAATGGAACTATCTGTGTTGTAAAGTAGTTCTCGCCTGTCATGCTGGTGAACATCATCATCCTTTATCTTTCATGTTAAAACCACAGTCTTGAATCCATTGGTAGCTTTATAAAGTCAATTTGCCAGTCAGTGCTCTCTGACCAGATACTACTACTGTAGTCTCTGTGCCTCACCTAAATATTCCATTAGATATAGCTTGAATGTTTGCTATGTAGAGTTTTTATGTAAGTTATTTGCCAGTCAAAATAAATGTTGTCAATTTACATAGCTAAAATACTTAAAAAATCAATGCCCTTTAGAATAATTGAAGCGGTAGCTGGGACTCTTTTGTACTTCCCTTCCAGCAGTAGCGTGTGCTAACTACTCGAAGTGGCTTCTGAGCAGTCATTTATTGAGTTAAAGTAGCTCACGGTATGAATGCAGTTATCAATTATCTCACAGCATCAGTAGCTAGCTGAAGTGCAGCTCTGCTCTGGTGCATCTCAGCTGCTTTTGGTCTGCAGCTCTTATGCTCCTAGCCACGTGGAGTCTCTGCATGTGTTTCCAAGTTGCTGCTTGCCCACCATGAGCAGAGACGCTGTGTGCTCACTGGACAGGCTATGGGAGAAAGTCACAGGCTGGGCACTGAAATTCATGGGGATGCTTGAGGAAGGAATGAAAGCTTATACAATTTGTATGTATTTTAAAGTTTCAAGAGATTTTTGTGATCTGATGTTCTGAATAGGTGCGACCAATTAGATGCAGCTCTGAACGAAGCAAGCGCTCGCATAAAAGACCTTGAAAATAAGAATGCTATGCTAGAAAGGCAAGTGGTAAGTATGTGTTCTTAAATTAAGTTGTTTTTTTAACTTAAAGGATAAGAGAATGCATTTGTTCATTACTAAGCTGATACGTGTTTCTGTATCTTCATCTTTTTATTTTCAATCTTCCTCCTTAATATATGAATCAGCCAATATGTTCCATCAGTGACTTTCCTTGCTGAGCTTCTTAGACTTGAATCATCATCAGTTCTGCTTTTGAACAACCTTTGCAGGTTAGCAGGGATCAAACCAAGTTTCACAGTGAAATGCTGTGATGTGTTCATGGTGTCTCTGTGATACTGGTGGGTTTTTTTAATATATTTATTTTGCTTTAATTACTTTCTCTGATTTCTTAGAGCTGTGATAAAAAATGCATCTCATCTGCACTGAGGCAAAACTATTCTAAGGATATCTGTACAGCTCTTCTGACTAGGTCAGACAATTGCCTACGGCTGCATAGCTACAATTACTGGTCAAAGAACAGGATGCTTTGTCATGAAAGTTAGACACCTGGGGAGACATTTTTCCATGCTGGGAAGCAAGAGGCCTAACCTCTAGATATTTTAATTCCTGTAAAATAAATAACATCTTTTTGGGGTTTTAGTCTTCGTTTGCATTCCTTCTACATCACAGAAATGAGCAAAAATCTTTTCATGTGCAGATGTACCCTTGTTTTCTATTTAGGTGAATTTAGATCATGCTTTGCACTGAAATTAAAACAACTCCTCCAGGAAGCATGATCATGAATGTGTGTTTTCCTGCAGGCAGACTGGCAAGACCGCTTCTACACAGTCAATAATAATTCCAAAGGTTTGCAGGAACGTATGGAGGAAATGCGCACAAACAATAAGGAGAAGGATAACACCATCAGTCGGCTGAAATCGAGGCTTCAGGATCTAGAGGAAGCATTTGAGAAAGCTTACAAGTTATCTGATAATAAAAATACGAGGCTAAAGGAAGAAAATAAAATGTTTCAAAATGTAAGTAAGAAAAGGGGCAGTGGTGATCACAGTTACACAGTGGGTCAGGAGCACAGCACATCCTGCTTTGGAAAACTACTTGGAGTTTACCATTGTGAAGGCTTAATGCACAACTAAGAGAACAGGAATTATTTATCTGGTGACTTAGTAGGCTCAGTGTTAGGTGGTACTATGGATCTATAGATACTTAGAGTAACAAGGGTATACTTGATAACATTTCTCATAGTCTCAGGTATTTTATTACTCTATGTGCTATTAGTTCATTTTATTTTTAGAAGTATTGCAGGAAATTGGTTTAGAAAGTTGTTTTCCCCTTTCAGATTTAGTGAGGATGGGCTGAATTTCTCATCAGTCACCACAACTTGCTAGAACTCTTTATTGTGTATGATTTTAGACTGAATCAAAGGAGCTGTTTCTCTGATTCTTCAGTAATAGCTTTATGGAATGTTTAAAAGGATTGGCAAAATGAGTGTTAGTTGGAAAAGCTACTTCGTGCTTTAACTCCTTTTTTACAACTAAGATTGCAAAATACAAAGTCAGCTTTAAAGCTAGTGAATAATTTTACCCGATCAATCAATTCCTTCAGGTTCTTTAGAGATAAATAATTTGAGAATTAGAAATACATTCTGTAAGTAGTTCAGTCATTCTTGTTCTTTCTGTAACTTTTTGCTCCAGTTAGAGGATGCTAGAACTTAACTAACAGTATTGAAGTACACTCTCCATCCCCTGGAGTGCTTCTGCATGGAGTAGACAAACAATTCTGATGACAGCAGTCAACAAAACTGTTAATTGTAAATGGTCTCAGTGTGGGTTTGTGTTCTTTTTGTTTTAGCTTTTAGGAGAATATGAGTCCCTTGGAAAAGAACATGAAAGAGTAAAGGTAAGTACACACTGGTTAATTAGAGAGCCAGGTATGTGAAATGTGTGATAATGTACCATAGAATTAACCTAAGTACTTTGAAAAACATCAAATGGAAAGATCCGTATTTATTTTACCTGATAGCTTCTTACTACATCTTCAGAGCCCTGCAGGGAAAAGGAGGGAGTTTGGAATGTATCGGTTTTCAGTCGTACACCGCAAAAATACTGCAGAGTCAAAGCCATCAAATTGAATGGGCCTCCCTTTCAAAAAGGAAGGTGTATTTAATGTATGTTTTCAAGACTGATGTGGTTACTCGGGTGTTTTAATACACTTTTACGTTCTAAGCTTATTACTTTTTTCCTTGTGTACTTGTAGGATACATTAAATACAACTGAAAACAGATTGCTTGATGCAAACACGCAGATAACTGATTTGAAAAGGTAAATGTTGAAACTGTCTTCTTACTGTTTTAACAGTGTGAAATGCAGGCAGTGATCCAAATATTTACTCCTAGGTTATGAAGTCTGTAGATCTTGCAAGTTCATCTTATGAATCATTTCATCTTGTTTCATGTTGCTTCATTCATACTGTAAATATCTTAAGTACATGTGTTTTCTGCTTCCTCAATCACAATGGCTTCCCATGGGATGTAATGATTTGCTTGCTTTCTGGTGGTTATCACTCCAGTAGCCCAGCCAGGCTGCTGCTCAAGCCTTTACTGCTGCAGTTGTCCTCTCAGGAGCACCATCTTCAGCTAACCAATCACTGTTCTGGTTTTCAGGAGTGAGGATGCTGACAGGAGTTTGCAAAGATTATGGCTCCTAGGCATTAATAAAGGACAGAAAGAACAGAAAGAATAAATAGGAAGGGTTTAAGAAAGGAATAGAAAGAAGCCAAAACCACTCTGCTTGCAATTTTTATTGGGACTGTTGAGGGAATGAAGGTACTATGAAGGACAGTTGAAGTATTTCTGTCGGCAGTTCTATTTTCTTCCTGCCTGATTCTCAGTGCTGCTATTTAGGAACCATTTCAGGCTGGGGAAATTTTAGTGAAAAAGGAGATTTTTATATCCTGCTCCAAAAACCTGTATTTCTGTTCTCCAAGAGGGAAATGCCTAAGACTGTGTTGCATTGCCAAGGGCTAGCTCAGTGAAGATGTGGACTGCAGTACGTGGGGAAGACGAAAATCCTGTGAAGAACCTGAGCAGCAGAGTGGTGGAGTTACCTGAGTGATACAGGAGCCACTTATTAAATCCAGTCAGGGAGCCTCTTCTATAAGTACTTCATTTCAAGGAGGAAAAATGTTCTGGTTTGTTTTCCCCAGCTCCTCCAAAGTGGATGTTTTGATCCAGAGCAGTATCTCCTGGTCCTGTCTTTCTAGCTAGGTTACCTACCTTGGAATTCAAATACATATATATAGATGTATTTAGATAGATATAAAAGTGTAGTAGTTGCTCTTGTTCTTCTGCTTTACCAAGGATATCTGATTAGAAAAGAGTAGACTCCAAGAAATATGATGTATCTTTTGTGTCATTTAAAAAATATAATATAATATAAAAAATATAATATTATAATGCATCTTTGCTACTTCCACATTAGGACCATTTCAAAACTTGAAGCTCAGCTCAAGCAGGTAGAACATGAAAACATGCTGAAACTTCGCCATGTTACTGAAAGTCGTTTAAGAGCCTCTTGTGCCAAGTAAGTGAATATTCCAACAGTATGAGAGCAGAACTTGTGGTTTAGACTACATTTTAATGTGTTTTGGATAAAAATGGATCAAGATCACATCAGTCTGTAGGTCAAACTGGATTAAACACTTGACGTAATCCAGAGGTTTTGCATGCCAAGAAAGTATTAAAAACAAATACATACTTTGGATAATGTATGTGTGACTTGGCAGACTGTTTCTAGTCTTCCCAGATGAGTGTTTGATAGGTTTCAGCTGACTACGGATTGGCATGCTCAACAGAGATCTTGGGAATAGAATTTAATAGTTCAGTTGGACCCTGGAGGTTTTCCTTGTGTGCTTGTCACTGATCTGAGGGGCTGATTACTACTTTTGATGTTTCTACATATAATTTGTACACGTATCTTGAGAAAATGGAAGTTAGAATTAGTTAGAATTTGAGTGGAACTAGAATGCATGCTATAGTTTGAATTGTGGATTTATGTTAAGAACATTAAAGTTGAGTTGTGTCCTGTGGTGTGTTTATGTGTGGTTGTTGGTTGGTTGGCATTTTTAAATGTTTTGAAGACCTGAAAAGCTTTGTCCCCTTTGGTTTTTCTTTGTTACTTAGTTATGGAGTCTTTGGTGTCTCCCAGTTCAGCGCTGATCATATGAGGCCCAAAAAGATAATGTAATTTGTCTGTAGACGGACATTTGTATATATTGAACAGCAGTATTTGGGGGGAGAACCTGATTTTTCATTAGTATGAAGATACAAGTATTTTCTGATGAATATGTTACAGGACTGATTTCTGGGGTTAAAAAAGGAATAAAAACCTTCAAAAGCTTTCCTAATTCTGAAATGTTCTGTTCCCACAGCAAGTTGTCAACTCCTGATGTCAGCAGGCGGAAGTGGTTGATACCAGGAGCAGAGTATTCAATCTTCACTGGCCAGCCTTTGGAAGTTCAGGAAAGCTCCAAAGATAACAGACTAGAAGAAACCTATATTCCTTCCAGGTGAGTTGGTTTCCTTCAGTATCCAACACTCTTAGAAATGCAGAATTGGCTAGATTTAGATTTTTAAAGTTTTGTACTTGTTACATAGAGCTCTAAAAAAATTCTCCATGTCATTGGTGCTCTGCACTTCCTTAAGAACAGAATCACCTTTCCTCATCCACGAAACAAGGAGCAGCTTTCAGTACCTTTCTTGAAATACCAGAAAGCTTCAACTGCATCTTGTGCCACCTTCTTTACGTGTTTTTGTCCAGCTCTACTCTGGATTTGGACACAGTGTGCTCTGTTGTTTTGGATGTGAGCTGTAGCAGCTGACTGCAGCTTTCCACCAGTGTGAAGCTTCAGGTGTAGTTTAGGATGTAGTGTAGTAGTTTTCCTTCTTACTTAGAAGTTTCTAAAGCCTCTGTTGAGATATTCTTAATTCTAAGAACATGTCAAATCGCTGAATTTAACTGACACCTAAACTGGCTGTAACACAATCTGTTGAGGTCCTTGGCTGGAACTAAAAAGCACCCTTAAAATTCTTGGTTTGATGACTGCAAATCTCAAACTAAATTCCTCCAGTTTTTTTTGTTTATTGAGCTACTCTTTGGATATGTGAAATAGAGTAAAAATACTCGATCAGTTCTTTTCCTTTCCACTGCCTCATATTCTTTAAGGCACCATTCTCCTCCTGAGAAAGACTCCTCGCAAGAAGACTCTTCAACAACCACATCAGAGAAGAAAGAAATGGAGATGTCAGAAGCACCAATTATAAAAGCCTTTAAAGAACTTGAAGAAGGAAAAGCATTTAAAGATTGGGGTACACAGACAGAAAAAGAAGACGCATCAGCCAGTAACTTTTATTTGCGTATTCCTGAACTTGTCTTTAACTGGCTTTTCTTTGGTTGCATGTCTTTTGGTTTTGTTGTTCTTGGCATTAAAGTGCATCAGGCTTAAGTGACGGGATAAAAACAGTTTTAACGTGCAGGCATCTGGAGTTTTCCTAAGAAAATTCAATATTATGCAGCTAAGTGACTTGTTTAACATAGAGGGAATGCAAAGGTTGCTGTTAAGTCTCAAGCTGAGAGAGCTAATGTCCTTTTTCTAAGAATATCTCAGTATTTATAAACAGTTAATGGAGTCCTAGCAATGTCCTGGCTGGCTGTACATCCATTATAGTTTTGTTCTCATGGTGCTGTATCACAGTGTTACTAAAAAAGCTGGCATCTGTGCTGTAGGACTGCACCAAGCTGTTCTAGCTACCTTGATTTAGAAAGCCTTGTAATTAGAAAACTCTGAGTTTGTCTCAAATCCTTATTATTCTTGGTTCAGGCCGGTACTCCAACCCTCTTTCCCAAAAGATGTTTTTGTCCTTCTTTCCATTGTCTCTGTTAAATCAGTGTTATTTAGCATTGTTTCCCCACGCATGCTGCAAAACATCCTTTTTCATAAGTTAATCCATCTTTCATGAGTACGATGAGTAGGGGGTAAGACTTGAGCAAAACATGTTGATGTCAGGCAGACTAAGTGCAATCTTTGTACAGTCCAAGCTGCACACAGAATATTTGTGGGTTCTTGTATTTAAAAAAGTAGTATATTAAACAGTCTTTTTCTTCTTTTTAATTAGAAACATCAAATCGACGTCAAACTGTTGGGTTTGTTGAATCTTCTTTAGTTGCTAACCGATCCCCAGAGAAAGGGAAAGACCAGCACAGACCAAAACGGTACAGCCCCCCTTCTGGCCAGAGGTCATCGTCCCTTCCACCTCCAAGCAGGAAATCAAATACTCCAAGTCAGTGCTTTTCTGAAGTTTGGTTTGTGTTACTCAGAAGGTAGAATCAAATAATGAGAAGCTGCTCTAGAAGAATGAAAAATAAAGATAGAATTTCTGCATTACTCTAACAGTAATAGTAAAAGCTTGACTGCAATTGTAGAAAACATGAGAGCTCTTGAGTTTATTTTAACTTTTCTGTGTTGTGATGCACTTTTCATCTCATTTAAATAAATATGTAGACAGCTTTGAAAAGCATTCTTTTAAGATATAAGCATCTGATCCCATGCCCTGGGAGGTGTTCGAGGTAGTTAAACATATTCTGTCTTTTGCAGCAAGAAGAGAGATAATGTTGGCACCAGTGTCTGTGACATACAGCCCAAAACGGTCTCCAAAAGAAAACCTCTCTCCTGGATTTAGCCATTTGCTTAGCAAAAATGAAAACACAGTGACAAGGTAGGAGGCTTGTGAATACAGTTGTGTTCTGAACATTACTATAGCAGCAGTATGTTTGTGCAGGCTTAATACTGCTCTTTCTTGTTCATTAAAAGTCCTAGAAAATGAGTCATGTGAAGATATCTGAATATACAGCTAAGTTTAACCCTATCAAGAAACATGGGAGCTTGGCCTGCTTCTGAAAGAAAGTCGCACAAGTGGGGTATTTTGGTGGTGCAAATAGGAACGTATTGAGCTATGGCACTATGAACAGTAAGCAGAAGACTTGCAATGCTGTGGGATAGAAATTGTTTTTATTAAAAAACTGCTTATTTAACCAAAAGGTGAAAAAGTCAAAAATACTGCATTGCTTGATACATGATTTCTAGGTAGTGATTGTTTTGTGCTTCCTGCTCTGTAGATTTGATATACTTCTAGATGACCTGGAAGCTGGTCCTACATCTACTTTACAGCACAGTAATACGAGAAAAAGGCTCCAGTTCCTCTCACTAGATGATACAGAAGGTAATCTATCAAAGTGGGGGGAAGCTTTCTCTATTGGTAATAGCTGCTTAAATACAAAGCTGTCACTTTTATCAAATCCAACTTTTAAAAACCCTCTAAATCTTGTCTTATTCTGTAGACAGAGATGTACCATTCATATAGTATTTTATTTTTATGTATATGTGTGTATGCACAAACAAAATGGACCAACAGCAGTAATGAAATTGAGAAAGAAGGGCAATATGTTTTCCTATGCTTAACTCAGTTACACAATGCATATCTCAGTGGGATCTGTATAAAGATGTATGTACTCAGGGATACTAATAACATTCTGTTGCTAAACATCACATTACAGATAGCAAAGAGTAACTATAATAAAAGCAGTTGTTTCAGATGTTTTAAATGATTGATTAAACCAAATCTTTTCTCACTTTTGTAAATCTTGTCACAATGTTCTGCTTTTGTTTTTATTAATGCATTGATTTAGATGAGTGTTTTCATGACAACTATGATATTTAGTGATATTTAGAAATGTTGTAATAGTCAAAGTTATTCCTAATTGGCACAGTACAGTAATCTGTTTGTTAGCCAAAAAAATGTGCTGTGTTATAAAGATCACTTGAAAGATCATCTGTACAAATGTTTTCCATTCATCTGGGAAGTTTGCCTACAGCAAGCTAATAAGGCTTCGCTAGTCACTGTCCTTACTTTATGTACCTCCAAGGTCACTCTGCTTTTCTTGTCAGCTTATTTTTCTCTTCTATGTAAGAATTTCACAATTACAAAGCGAATAAAAAGACCCCTATTTTGTTGATAGGAAGGCAACACTCAGGTGTCAGACACAGCTCTTGTGCTGAATCCATCAATACTGGAATGAAGAAAGCGACAGCCTGGGACGAGAGGAGTGTAGCACAGAAATATGAGCCAGTGCTACCTGCTTGTGAGGGGGACTTCAAATACACAGCAAGGATTAGGACTCTGGCTGAAACAGAGAGGCTTTTTGATGAGCTGACTCAGGAAAAGCAACAGGCAAAGATTATTCTTGTTTTAAATTTGCAATGAAACATAATAGTTGCATGAGAGGTGAGGGGTGTGGCTGTGCGCCCTGCAATGCATGGCTGAAGTTCATGCATAATTTCTGGTGTTACCCTGGGAATGGGCCGTTATCATTCCCTGCTCTACTTCCCGTACTCCAGTCCTTTTCTGTCCCTAACTTCCGTAAAGGAGAGTCACTTTAACATAAGCACAGTATGAATGGAAGGGTTGAAGTGGATTTGATTTTCTTCCTTAATGGCCAATGATTTAAACCAGCCTTTCAAATAAGAAAGGTTTTTCTGGCAAGTAAGAGTGCTCCCTTCATAGGATCCTAGAAAGTTTTGGGTTAGAAGGGAACTTAAAGCTCATCTAATTCCAATCCCACTGCCATAGGCAGGGACACCTTCCACTAAAGCAGGTTGCTCCAAGCCCCATCCAGCCTGGCCTTGAACACTTCAAAATGACCCTTGGGAGAGTCTGCTTATGAATGTTAACTTCTGTATCCGTTTGGTACAGCACAGTATTATGGTAGCATACTTGTGTTTAAGAACAAGACTGAATGTGTCTTTGTAATCTATATACCTCACCTCTCTGTAAGATGAGTTAGGAAGGCTCTTGAAACTATAATTTACAACTGAAGTATTTTCTGTTACTAGATTGAGGCTGCATTGAGTCGAATACCTTGTTCTGGTGGAAGAATGACTTTGCAAGCAAGATTAAATCAGGTGAAAAAGCTTCTACATCTGACTGTTCTCTTAAATTGCTCTCCCACAATTTAACAATATAGAGTGTAGATGAAAGTTCCACTCTATAGTAAGCGCAATTACTGTGGGAACTTTTCCATACCACTAGAAGTGCTCCTGAATATGGCATGTAAGGAAAAAGTATGTGTGTGTGTACATGTGTGAATAGTACATAGTGTATATTCTGCATAATAAGAGTGTTGATATCTTCTGGGGTTTGTACATGGGATGCATTTTTCCAAATTACTACAAGGATAGTCCATTCTTGCTATAACACTAAGAGGCACATGAAGGCAATACATTGAGGCGGTAACTATGAAGCAGATCCCTGAAGCTGTTGTGCTGTAGAGGAAAGTGTAAAGTTTAGTGGTTGATTGGGTTGTTTTATCTACTTGAAAGCATAAAGAGGAAAGTAAGAAGGCAAAAAGAAATAGGGTAGGTGGAATACAGGAGAGGCCCTTCTTTAGAAACCTTTGCAGACTCTTTTAATGGAAACAATGGTCTCCCAGTTGTGTTCTAGAGGTCTCTGCAAAGCCTACAACTGCAGCAGTTCCTCAGTGGGGATCGTAGGGCTTGTAACCAATTTGGAAGTCAAACTGCATCCCAGTGAATCAATGTTACCCCTCACTGCAGCCGTCAGCCTTTCCTAAACATGGCTCCCACGTTATCAACCTGTGCTAATTCTTGTCAACTTTACCTAGAGGTCACATAAAAGTTTAAAAATAAACCCAAAATACCTAAAACAGTTCTAAAGAAGCCAACGACCCATGGATGCACACACATGCATAAAAATAATACACGGTTCGTAGGTCTGCCTCTAGTTTGTGGGTGCTAACAGAATGGTAGTAATGAATACCAGTGGAATACAGGAGTAACAGTAGTTTCTTCATTTTAGAACGATCATTGCATTTTGGTTTATGTTATTAAATCACTTTTTTTCCCCCTTTCTTTAACTGTTTCCTTTAGGAAGCTCTGGAAGATCGCTTGGAAAGGATTAATAGAGATTTGGGGTCAATACGCATGATTCTGAAACGATTCCATGTTTTACATACCTCTGCAAACCTTTCACAATTCCCTCTTTGAATGCAAATATGCTTTTTCTCCCCCTTGCACTAATACGTAATTATGCACTCAGTAAATGCAAATGGTTTTGTATTTTTCTAAACCCTCAACAGCAGTTTTACAACCATGTTACCAACAGCAATATTTTGTACTTGGAGCCACCTATATTTTGAACATATTTTTGTTACACTCGAGAAAATCAATGTTTATCCTGTATTGTAATATTTTTAGAAATATTAATTATTTTTAAATAGTGATACTGAATTTGTAAGAAGAATATGAAACTAAAAGGCAGCTTGTTTTCAGAAAATGAGTGTTACTGGTTTGCACTTCGTTTTCCTCCCCATTTTATAAGTATTTATGGTATGATGTAAATATTAGCCAATAGGAAATTTTGATCTTTAATACAAAACGCAGCCTGGATTACCTGTGTAAGAGAACTGTGTTATGTTGTAAATCCTTTTAATTTCAGCCCTATAACATGGGTACCTTTCATTGTGACAAAACTGTGAGCAATACTTTTGCTATGGTTGGCTGGCTGCAGAGTGATGCATGTGTTCTGCTGATCTGCTGCAGTAGGAAAATACTGCTCTAAATGACCTGATGTCTTCCAATAGCTGCAGTGAGTAGCATTTTGCTGCTGCAGGTACTGGGATCCGTGAGAGCCATCCCATCTCCCCTCCAGCCACCACTCCAGGACTGTAACTATTCATCCCAAGTTACTGTTTCAATGCAGCAGGCTGGGTTTTGTGCCATGCCAGTGTTCGGTCACCTCCATTCCCGAATCAAATCCAAGCTGTATTTGTGAACACACGTGCATTTTTCTTGGTGAAAAAAAAGACATATTTGCTAGTTGGCCTATTGCTGAATGCCTGTCCAACATTCATAGTTTGTATTTTAATATCAAATAAAGGTTTAATTAGATTCTTTCCTCCTGCCCAAGAACAGTAATAGGTTCTGGAATATTACATCAGCCATAATGTAGGTTTTAATCATATTGTGTGTTTCAGCTTCTGTCCTTGTTCAAGATGTTTAGCCACCAATGATGTGATTATCAGGCCAGAATAGCTGTCATAAAGGAAGCTCGGGAAGATCTGATTCTAAAATTACAGTCCTGTCATTTAAGGTATTTGATGAACTGACCTACCCCAAAAATGATATTTTATTGCAGCCACTTCTGCCCTGCAATGCCTTTAATACAGTCAGAGTTGGGGAGAAGTCAAGGATGTTGGTTGCTCTTTTTACCCTTTAAAATATACAAATTAGACCTGAATACTTGGAGTTAACTCAAATCTATTTCCAAGTGCACCAGTAGCTGTACAGTTTTGATGGTATTCCATACTGCTTGTAATTTTTACTTAGAAAGGGTTGAAGGAGGAAAACCAAATCTTGACTTCCTGCTGCAGCTCTACTGTTCAGCTAAGAAGCTGCCCCACCCTTTGAAGTTATTAGCAGGTTAAATCTGAAAGTGTTCAATCACCTAGCAGGATTTTTCCAAGGAATCCATCGCAGGAAAATTCCAGGAGTCCACAGTTGTGCTGATGGAGGGAAACAGCACCTACAGCATAAGCAAGCACGGTTTTCCTGACAGATGTTAGAAAGAAGCAGGTAAATCAGTTCAGCTTCTGCTGCTGTTACTTGGAACCAGCCCTGTCTCCCCTCCTTCATTCCTGTGCTGTTCCTAGTCATGTCCTCCTTTTATTATTACAAATTGTGAGTCAGAATTTATTTTTTAATCAAAAGCCCTCCTCCATCTGTTGGAGCTCTTTAGGCTATTTCTGTTCTATTATAACACTGAAGGAGGAGGGGATAAAAAGCCCATGTAAGTTGCTCTTGGTGCACTTCTAGGCTAGCTTTCAGACAGGTCTGGTCATGGGTTGACCTGTCGGCATGGTGCCTTCGGCCTGGTTCCAATGCAGAGCTGCAGTTCCAGCTGAGATCAGCGGGAGGCCGGAAAGCTCAGCGCTTCCCAGCATCCGACCCCACGCATCAGAAGCGAGTGCAGAAGCGCGTGTTTGCTGTGGGAACGTGACTGTGCTTTGCTGGGCACTTTATTAATCCCTTTTAAGGATTCTTCCCCTTAACACCAGCAAATTGAGGACAAATAAGGACTTTTAGAGACCCAGAACCTTATGCTTGCCCTGAGCAGGACTTTAATCATCTTCCCCTAGATTTCTTACACCTGCCACCTCCCAGCTCTGGAGGGGTTTATTACCTTTCCAAATCCACTGGGTTTTGCCTGGAGCCTCAGGCTTTGGTCTGCCTGGCTGCTCTGATGAGGCACGTGTAGTTTCCTCTGGTAATGATAAACATTACAGCTCCTCCAGTGAGAGATTTAACCTTTAGAAAAGAGCATTTCCATTGGTCCTCGTCTCTAAAATGCAAGTTATAAATGGTGTCTCTTTGTTGCTGATGGTGCAGGAGCTTGAGCCATGAGCTGTGCTGCTGGTGCGTTTGGAATTACTCTGCTCTGTGCAGGAGCTGGAGTGGAGGAGGAGCGCTGAGGTGATGTACCCCTAAAGAAAGAAGAATCAGAAAATTGGCAAATTTTATTGCTTTTTTCCCCTCTAATACCCTTTAGGGATTGTTTTCCGCTCGTTGCAGAGTGCGCTTACAGACCTGCAACAGGTGCCAGGGGCCGGGTTGGGCCCATTGGAGCGGCTCTGCCTCGGTAGCCGTTGTTCTCCTCCGTCCTGCGGGCACGGCTCCGGCCGCCCCCCCCCAACCCCTCCGCGCTCCCCGCGGGCCCGGTGCGGGTTCCCGCCGCTGCCGGTAGGCGGCGCTCCGGCCCCGGCCGCCGTG
>JANRGW010017731.1:0-45000 GCA_024733675.1 Psilopsiagon aymara
GGCCAGGTTGGACAGAGCCTTGGGTGACATGGTTTAGTGTGAGGTGTCCCTGCCCATGGCAGGGGGGTTGGAACTAGGTGATTTTAAGGTCCTTTTCAACCCTAACTATTCTATGATTCTGTTCTGTACTAACTCCAACTATATCCAAAAACTTGGAAAAGGCTAAGTCTGGAAAGAAAGCAGTATATAATTTCTGCTTTAATTTCAGTTAGAGAAAACTGTATAGCACGTTATGCACATCATAAATTTTGCATATTTACAGAAAACCTAAAGTGAATGGAAGGGCAAACACAGAAAAATCTCCAACTGAAGAAATTTTCAAGGAATTCTAATCTGGATTTAAAAAAAAATGGTTATTTATAAATAAAATGCAAAATTCTGAATTTATTGATTTAATAGGCTCAGGTGTCCTTTTGTAATACCTAATTTTAAGATAAAAGTTACATCTTCAGTTTGTTAGATGTGCAGTTAAGGATTTGAATGATAATGTTGGCTGTGGCCATTTCGGGGTTGATCAGAAGGTATTTAGGTGCTGACTGGAACATTTAACAGTTCTGTAGAGACTTTCAGCAGCAAGAATTAAGACTTTGTAGTCATTATTGAATATATCAGGTAAGTAGTGCTCTGTGGTTTGAAGGTGTAGCTCAGTGTTTTAAAAATATATTACAATACCATTTTTCCACATCTTGATGGTGCTATTTTAATTATTTTCTCCCGTGTTATTTCCATGTACGTAATTAGGTTGGCAAATATATTTTAAGTAGTAGCTTGAGTTTGGGGTCACTGGTTAGTTACTGAGTTTTGCTTAAAGCTATAAACAAAACAGACGTAAAAAACAATATTAGTTACATCACTCTGAATCTGGAGTAACTGTCTGGCAGCTCCTAAGCAGTATTTATTTCTCTGATTGAAAACTAATGCATGGTGAAGAAAGTTTGTTTATTGCTGCTTTTTGTTCCCTATTTTATATATACCTGTTAATACATTAATTCAGTGTATTCAGAGATACTGTCTCATCATTAACAGATTTGTCCCTGCTGATTTGAATTGCTGACAGGAGTAAAAAATAGAAAAAAAGGGTAAAACACTCTTTAACAACTTATTTTGTACAAATGATCTGGTGAAAAAATCTCAGCAAGGCAGACATTTTGCACTTTCTAAATGAGCTGGCAGTGCTTCTATCTGATGATGAGGGAGGTGTGTTTATAAAACAACTTCTTAGGGCTGAGTGTCAAGGTAAATGAAAAATTACTTTCCTAGTTCTGTACGTTTTCTTCCCCAGAAGCAGTGAAAACATAAATCACTTGGTAGCTTGCAGCTAATTGCTTTACACTGACATACTTTAGTCAAGCGGGGGCATCGTTGGCCTTCACAAATAGGTAATATGGCCAAAAGGATTTACTTGTTCAACTTAAGTGGCACTGATATAGTAAATTACTTGTTCTATTTTTATCTTAATTTGGGAAGTCTTTAGCCATGAGGTGCATAAAAAAGCATGTTTGTTTTGTATGTATGATTTTAATTATACTTCATTGAAAAAATAAGTGGGCTCAGTTCTTTCCCTGTAAATCAGACTTTGGGTTTATGTCAGCCAAATTCTGTTCAGTTATGTGTATGTAGTTTTTTAAATGACAGTATTTTTCTGGTGAAATGAGCATGTGTTTCTTGAAAACATCAGCTGCAATCAGCGTGTTCTCTGCTGAATTTGAGAAATGTTTTATTCCATTTTAATTCTTGGCTTGTGCTAACAAAAATGTAAGTAAAGGAACCAAAATACCCTATTGGGAAATGGTCGTTGTTAGATAATGATACTTGTTAGAAAAGGGCCTCTGATAAGGATTTATGGCCAAATTCCTTTTCCACACAAAAAACCCTAAAGCCTGGAAGAGGAAGCTCTTTGGGTATGGTTGGAAGTGGTCAATTAGAAACACCATGCCACAATTACCTTTATACGATCACGTGCTTGAATAGAAAGAGCACGGCCAACAACTTTATGCTGGAGCCTATATGAGACGAGCGATGAATGTATTAATCACATGTCACAGGCACAGAGACTTTGATCCCCACAACTCAATGGTAGATCGCAACTCGTGGCAAACTCTGCTAAGCCTGACTTTTGATCCAGGCACAGTGTTATCTTCATTAAATGCGAAAGGGCTTGTGCAGATGCTTTTCCATGGCTGCATTTTGGGAAATCTTTTCAAGGGTGTGTATCCCAGGCTGTGCAGGACTGTGCCTTAAGTACTTAAGCACAGTGTTTCCACGGGTACAATTCTTGGCCTGTTCTCCTGTGTAGATCTGGAATCCTGTGTATCTACATCCTTTGGAGACAAGCGCCAAGGGCGACAACTGGAGGTAATAACTTGCGATTTGTGTCTTTTGCAAGTTACAGTCATTGTAAACTGACAGCTGTGAAGGACCTAAACTCACATCAAAGGATACAGATCATCTAGTTAGGTCAATTAATGTTAATTCTCGTCTTCCATTAAATTCTTTTATCTTCTTTTCTTTTTTCTTTTCGCCTTTTATTTTTTCCAGCCAAGCCCAATACCAAGTCCTGTGCTGGGGAGAAAGCCAAATGCAAGTCAGTCACTGCTTGTGTGGTGCAAAGAAGTCACAAAAAACTATAGGGGAGTGAAAATCACCAATTTCACTACATCGTGGAGAAACGGTTTATCCTTTTGTGCAATATTACATCACTTTAGACCAGACCTAATGTAAGTTGTGTACTTTTTGCCTGCATAAGCTAACTATCATAGAAATATATGGCATTTAAATTTACGTAAAAATAAAATCCCTGTTGGTTTCAGGTGTTGAACTGTTTTCACCCTTTTCTTTCAAGCAGGGGACCTTCCTTTCTAAGAAAACAGATTTATAATGCTCAGACTTTATGACCTCCTCGTTCTGTCTTGTGGCATAAACAATTGTTTCTTCCCTCTCTGTGATTTGTTTCTCTTCTTCTTAATCTTATACAAAGAACTGACTTCAGGATGATTATGAAAATTGTGCTGGTGTTGAAATGAGATGAGGGGAATAAGCTCTTTGTACGCTGACAAGCACGGATTACCTCCTGGTAAATTTGGTTGTCAAGGCCAGCCTCTAGTCCCTGCCTTAACTTCTTTTTTAGATGGAAAGCTTCAGGCAATGAAACATGTAATCGGTGTTTGTTTATTTATTTATTTATTTATTCCTTTAATTTTCCACACTATTAGTTTTGTTGATTGAATTGCTGTGAAATTGCTAGTTACTGTATGATATTACTGTATGTCAAATTTTTAGATTCAGTTTGTTTTAAAACTGCTGCTTTTATCAAATACTGTACATACCCACTGTGCCATTTTCCCCCTCAGTGACTACAAGTCCCTGAATCCTCAAGATATTAAAGAGAACAACAAAAAGGTAAGAACTGCCAAATAAAAAAAAAAGAAAAAAGGAAAAAGACACAGCTTCAATTTTGGCTTCACTGCAGGTTTTTATTAATTTTGGGAAAGTGCGGTTGTTTTGTAAGGTCATAACTGTGGCTCACAGAAGGTATTCAACCTCCTGCGGTTCAAATCGGATGCATTATTGACTCTAGTTTGTCATGGTCTTTAACATTCACAACAAGTGCAAGGCTGGCATTAGAGTTTAATATTTGTGTGGCCTACATTACGTGTGAAAGCGGAGGAGAGGGCTGGCCAGCCTTCTGTGATCACCCCTCTGATTTTGCCAATCAGCCCCGTAATTAAAAATATGAAAAGCATAGCTGCTCTTGGATTGTCACATGAAAAACTTCTCTTTCTGCTGCTTCTATGGGTCTGTGTGTGTCGGTGCATTGATGTTGCTTTGAGGGTGATTTTTATGTTTTTAAAGATGACATTTTACACCTACTTTAATGCCACACCAGCTGAGTGAAGTGCTGTACGCAGCGCAGAAAGTTTAGGATAAAAAGCGTTGAGTCAATACTTTGGAAATAAACCAAAATATTAGCAAAATGGTTTATAGTGTTGTGCTGGGCGGCTGCTTTAAGCCACTCTTTGTACTTTTTCTGATGAAAAGGTGTAAAAAGTTTCTCTGGAAAAAGCGGGAACTTGGTTTGGGAATCACCAGAAGACTTTGTTTCTGCTCTCTATTTTAAGCATGTTGCAAGCCTCAATTGGGCCCTAGGGACATGTTCAGAAATCATAATTTTCATGTGAGTCACTGATAATAAAATTGTTCCTGAAGATTGTCTGAAAATTATTTTTAAGGAGCTGACTTCTGAATGCTGTGATTTTATTTTTATACTGCTTTAAAAGCACTAAATTTAATTGGGATGAAGGTATAAGAAAATACATTAAGTTCAATATTGTCTAGTAAATATGACTAAAAAATATTCGATTGCAGATATGTGGAATTTCTGAAAGTGCTTTATTGAAATTCATTTGTGTTGAAGGTAATTATATATTAAGGTGCCTGCACACTTAATGTACTAGCCAGGGAGTTAACTGCCTTTAAAATAGTACTTAAGTATTACAAATAATGAAAGATCTCTGAGCTGCTGTTATCTAATGAGTGATTTGGCCAATAACATATTTTTCATGATAATATGGGATTTTATGATGACTTGAGTAGATTATCAGTGACATCACAGTGTTTTCTGTGACCATGTGTGTTTTGTACTTTAAGTTTTGTTGAGTGCTAATTAAGCTGGATTATAAAAAAAACGAGATTATTAATTAAAAATGGTTAGCAGTACAATCAATCATCTTTTCTTTATTAAACTGCCACAGCAAACAGTGAACTTTTTAGCTCGTCTCTGTTTACAGGATATAGTTCCCAGGACTGAAGAAGTAATGATTGTTGTTATTGTGCAGCGTTTTTCTTTCATCACTTTGCAAGCCTTCACCTGACAGCTACATTGAGTATCTCAGTTGCTTCCTGCAGATTTATTTCCTGGTCTCACACAGTTCTGCCTGATAACCCCGCGTGCCCTTGGTTGGAGTGAATGCAGCACTAGCAACAATGGCTGCCTATAAATTCCATGCAGATATGTAACGCATTTGACAATGATTCCTCCTAACCAATTAAAATAACATCTATGGATGAACAGGACAATTTTCTTTGTCTGAAGCAGCTGCCTACCCACCCCCCTCCAGGAAAGGAAACCATAGATTAAAGGTTAACCCATAAGAGTACATCTTTTAGGAGTGCATGACCTTCTTTGTATTTTAATAAAAAAAGAAGAAATCTTAAGAGACAACTATTTCACTGCAATTACTGTGTATAATTGGACATTGAAATGCACTGTTACAAAAGGCACATCACTGGAGCTTCTTTATGAGACACACTGGTCATTTGCCAAATTGGTGCTGCCACCACTGCTGAATAAAAAAGGGTATTTACCTGTGACATTTGATCTTGGCCAATATGTCAGTGTGTTACATACTTGGGAAATGGTTGGAATACTGCCTGTGGTGCTTGTGCTGACGGATCCCAATTGATGTCTGTCAATCAGCTTGTCACTAAATTAAAAAAGAAAATAGAAAAGAACTTCATCAGAAGACAGGTGAATAGGCTTAGTGTCCTGAATAGAAATATGTGTGTATATAGGTATTGTAGATTCCACAATATTTAATTATAACTCTTAAGAAAACCCCAAACAACTACTTGAGATTGCATTAATACCAGTCAGAATCTGAAGATAATTTTGGTGCACAGTGCCCATTGCAAATTCAATTTTCTGTCAGGAACAAAAGAGAAACCAGGATTATCTTTGAGAAAATTAGAAACGTTGCAGGGCTGCTTTCCCCGCTGATCCAAAGAGTTGCGTTTTTACTTAAATCACATATAACTAAGCATACAGCCTTCCCAGTAACATTAACCAGATGATTTTCTTAATCTGCCTATTTGATTGTTAGTAAATAATATTTAAAATGTGTTAAAATTACAGCAAACTGGTAATATTGTCCCTTATCAGGAACAGAAATATTTCACATTGCTAATAACATGTCCTACACTTTAGAAATGTAAGCTACTAGACTACACTTGGCTGGAGCTTGGAGGGGATGAAAGAATGAGAAGTGGAAGGGCACAACAGTGTGGTTCTAATAATGAACTTCTATTTTTAATTATTTTAGTGTTTAGAGGAGCTTGTTTCATTTGAGGGATTATTGTGTGGGAATAGGATTATATCTCCTGGATGTTCAGCTGGCACTTTCAATTTCTGTGATGGTTTTTTTCTTTTCCTTTTTTTCCCCCCAGTTTATGAATAAATTCCTCAGTACTTTTGAACTTGAGTGATTGTCTTAACAAAATATTTCAAAATAATAATTTTGAAATATGCATTTAAGCGGAAGAATTCAGAATTACAGGGATAGCATTGAGTCAAAATGGAATAAATTCCTTACCTTAAAGCTGGCAGCCATATTTTTATCACAGGCACTCATGCTCACTTCTGCTATTTAATTCCATAACATCATACACACGTATTTAGTTCTGTGCGTAGGAGTTACTTATTGATCTTGGTGGGATTGTGCAGGAGCATAGTTAAACATGCATATGAACATTTGCAAAGTCAATGGTTTAGTTATGCCTCTGTTTAACAAAGTAATGTGACCTGGAAAATTTACTGTTCATACCATGTTACAAACTACTTAGAAACACTAGGCATTTGTAAATATGCTGGAATATCAAGAAGCTCCGAGCTTTTCTAACAGTGAAGGAGAACCCATTACAGGGTTCTGGACGCATACAGAACATGATTGCTATTTATAAAACTAAGGACTGTAAAACATTTGTGTGCCAATTGAGATATCTAGTGTATTTTAAAAGGAGAGATGCAAGAATGTGTATTGTGCAGAATGTGAAGAAGAGGGGATGGGAAGTAAGTATCTGACATCAGTGGGAAACTATAGAGTTTAATCCCAAGCATCCCCAGAACTGAGCAGACAGTGAAAAGTGATTGCAGCTGTATTGAGAATATCCATCGTTCTAAATTCAATCCTTCCGCAGTAGTGTTACCCATTCTAAGCAAGTGCCCTTCCTGACAACTCTGAAACAGTGTCCCCATCTTCATTTTACAGACCCTGGGAGATATTCTTAGGATTTAGTTTTATTAGCATATAAATAAGAAATTAGGAGTATAAAAGAGTTCAGGTCATGTCATGTCTATGGGCTTTGGCTGCTGTGGACTGCTAAGCCCATCCTTAGGTCCTTTCATTTTCAGATGGTAACTCCCACTACGTGCAGTGTGGGGTAACAGGTTATTTATGACACTGAATCAGCACTGACCCACTTAATCAAACGAAAATTCCTGGTGTTACCTTTGGTCCACAGGACAACACAGATGGCCTGCTACACTTTCATAGCTAGCCTGTTTTCTTCTGGCGTATGAGCATTCACCCATTCTCAGTTCCTGCTATGACTTAGGCTGCCCACCCAAATCCCTGCACTGCTCTCCTTTAAGTCGTCTTTCTCTGTGCTCCTCATGTCTGGTTCCAGCTCTCTTGTCTCCCTGTCCCCCATATCCAGCCTGATCCTGCTTTTCCATCTCTGTGTTCCAGTATCAGGTAAATAATCAGCTGTCCCTCTTCTACCATCCAAGCTTTTCATTCCCGCCCACCCATGATTTTCCTGTTATTCTGCTCCTGTATGGAGCTTTGTACCAGCAAATACAGCAGTCATATTTTCTACTACTTCTCTTATATCAAAGTACAGCTCTGCTTTTATAAATGGCATAACAAGTTCTCATAATGCATCTTTCCAAAAAATGTTACCCCACCAAACACTGTCAATGATTTTTAGGCCAAATCATTTTGCATAGGGAGAGCCAGAAAGGCTGAATTATTCAGATAACTTCTATGTCTAAATAAACTCTGTGAATCATTTGTTATAGCAATATAAAATTTACTTCCCCAAAAATGATTTGGCAAGTTACACCTGAGCATAAGGGGAAAGCATTCATGATTTCAAGAAGACAAACTCCAGCTCTTGGAAGCAGAGTTTGAAAAGTGGCTGAAATGAAAACTGTTTGACCCTCAAGTACGGACTGATATTGCAATGGGAATGAGAGAGCCTCCTTTCCTCAGAGCGAGTAAAATAACCGGTCTGCCAGGCCAAACCCAAGTTCTAAATCATCACTGAACATTTAGTGTTATGAAAACAAGAGAATAAAAAAACAAATCAGAATTGAGTTCTCTTTTCTCTCTTCCACCCTTCTGAAACGAAATAAAATAAGGAAATAGTGTAAAACTGGTTTAAAGTTGAAGCCATGCATGTTACTGTTCCCTTGAAAAAGGTCATCCATGTCTTAAATTTGGCATCCATTTTTGTTCAAAATAATGTAGGAACAACTGTGAATATTTTAGGCCCCTTCAGAAGAGGGTGAAAAGGAACCGTGGAATTCCTGGGGGAGGAGAAGTCTGAGTCCTTTCACTGAGTGCATCTACGCTAACAGGAGGCCTTTTTAAAAGCTTCCTTGAAACACAATATTGTCTTCCAGGGTTAATCCAGGATAGTAATAATTAATTGTAAATTGAGAAACGGCTTTAATTCTTCAAAACTAGACAAACCTGATGCACCAAGCCCACTCAGATCTAGCAGAAAGAAGACAATGTGGCCTCACAAAGTGGGAGGCTTGCAAACTGTTTAGCTCTTAGAAAGTGAAGTGGGAATGAAATTCACTCTCTCTTACAAATTTAGCATCAATAAATGTTTTTTAAATGCATTTGTTTGCTAGATTAATGTGATTTATGTCTTGTATCAAGTAATCTGTGGTGGTGTTCTTTTTTGCTATCTGAACATAGTTTTTCATCAACATAAATCACTGCAATTACATGACCAGTAGAAAGGAGAAGGTTGATCACCAGCGATAAAGCCCAAGATGGATTAGTGTCGTGTTTCTTATATCTTTGTTCCTTATCTTAAAAACCCATCCTTAGTTGCTTTTTTTCCGGGCCAACTCTTACACTTTTTTCATGTGCTTGTTTCCTGTTACTTGAATGAGAACCATTTAAGATATTGGTAGGTTTCTTCAGTGCAAACAGAAGGGCTTTTAAGCTGCAGTGTCATGAACAGCTTTTTACTCATGAAAATGGCATAATTTTGAGTAACCAAACATTTTATTATAGTATGGTGTTGAGGTATGTTAAAGTATTTAAATCAATGCCATTTGAGTTTATTTACTGGTGATACTTTCTCAATTTACATTGCTATGAAGATACTCTGGGAAATAGTTAGAACCCATTAGGAAAAACTGATGAGTTGGATGTTGGATTGTGCAACAAAAGATAGTAACTACTGTAATGAAGCCAAAAGAATAATAATAGAGTTAAACCCATACTGTTCCTGTTATACTGGATATGATTAGGCTTCTTTATTTTGACTGAAACTTTCACTTGCATTCTTCAAATGTTATGGTATGTAAGAAACTGCTTCATTATAACCTTTATTTTGTCTGTTTTTAAAGGCATACGATGGGTTTGCCAGTTTAGGAATATCAAGACTGCTGGAACCTTCTGACATGGTTTTATTAGCAATACCTGACAAACTGACTGTTATGACCTATCTCTATCAAATCAGGGCACATTTCTGTGGCCAGGAATTAAACGTGGTTCAAATAGAGGAGAACAGTAGCAAAAGCACATATAAAGTGGGTAACTATGAAACGGACACAAACAGTTCTGTCGACCAGGAAAAATTCTATGCAGAGCTGAATGACCTGAACCGGGAGCCCGAGCTGCATCCACCAGACAGTGGTTTGGCAGACTTTGCTTCTCAGGACGACTCCGTCTTTGTAAATGACAGTGGTGTTGGTGAATCTGAGAGTGAACATCAGACTCCTGATGACCATTTAAGCCCAAGCACGGCTTCCCCTTCTTCTCGCAGGACTCGAAGTGACACAGATGCACAGAAATCCCAGCAGAGCTCTGGAAGGACTTCTGCATCTGAAGACGTTGGGAAGTGTAGCAGTACAGATACAACGCAAGCGCAGCATACATTGGGAAAGAAGAAACTGCTGATAGCTGACACTTTAGACTTGAGTGACTTGGCACATGTCAGTGTTCAAAAAGAGGATGTGTCTCCCACGGTTGCTTGTGAAGATAACGACAAGAAGAGACACCAGAGCTCAGACAGTACCATTGGTTTCTCAGAACAAGAAAAGCTGGGACGTATAGGATCCACAGGGAGCACAAGAGCAGATCCTGGTTCGCCTGTCACAAAGCCGAGTTTATCTCCTACTTCTAAGCTTGGATACTCCTATAATAAGGATATGGATCTTGCAAAGAAACCACATGCTTCTCCAAGGCAAACGGAATCTGATTCTGACAGTGATGCCAGAATGGCTTTAAATCATGCAGATCAAACTGCAAAAACAGCCCAGGTAAGAAATTTAAATTGATGCCTATGAATCAAGATGCAGATGCTCTTCAAGTTCTTTCTCCATGTTTGCAATTTGCACCATATCGTCAGTATTTATGGTGAGGTGAACAGTGTATTTTTGTTGTCAGGCAATAAATACTTAGAAAAGTAGTTTTTTCTGAAAAAGCCATTCCAAGAAAAAAGAATGCATAGGTATTGTCCATCTCAAAGAAGATGGCTGCAAGCTTTTTTGCCACTGTGGCAGTATGTTTCTTCTGAAGGAAAGACTGGAAAAGGACATAGGAATTCATTGATCCACATTCAGAAAAAAAAGTTTTGAATACATAAAATATACCAAAGAGACATCAAAATCCTATTTGAGAAACCGCACAGCCTTGTGAACGTAGCCATGATGGTGAGGTCGAAACTCCAGAATATTAAGTTATGACGTGACCTCAAGCACATTACTTAACCACAATATAATTTTCCTTTCTGTAAACATAAGAAGTATATGCCCTCCTACCCTGCAGATTTATTGTGAGAGTGGAAGTTGAATATTATATAAATGGTGAGTATTATCAGTAAAGCACATCATCACAGAAACATGTAAAAAAACGTCCTGTTTACAAAAATGCCAAAGTAAGCTTATGGTTTTACCCTTGGGAAGAGCTTTCTGAAGTTTTGGCTTTGGCTTTGTGCCATTAGCTCTGATAAGAAAAGAATATAGCCAGTTGTTTGGTATTGTCATTGTCTCAAATATTTTAATGCTTTTCTCTCAGTAAGTGCCATAAAGATTAGTTTTATTGCAGGAGAAGTCCATAGATGGGTGATAGTGACCAAATATTAGTTCCATAGACAGCTGGTTTCTTTCCTTTAATCAAAAGAGTCTCTAACTTTTGCTTCATCGTTGTCTTTGTGTACTGGATGAGAAAGGAACAGCCAGGCCTGTACAGAATATGAGTAGGAGGAAACAGGATAGAATGGAGAATGGAATAGAACAGTAGACAGGAATCTTTATGAAGATTGTCATGTGCAAGGGTATAATAGGCCAAGAAAAAGAAAGGAAGGACTTTAAAGGTGGTTCTCTATTGTTGATCATCTGTGCATTTGGATGTGATAATAAAATCTCAGATGTGAGCCTCCATCTTAAGCTGGGACACTCAGTTGTTGGTTGGTGGAGTCAACCATCTCAGCTTTCATGTGGTTGTTGCAGGAGCACAACCTGCAATGTCTGTCCCAGCTCTGTCTCGTGTAAAGGCCTAGAGACACATTTTCCCAGAGTCTTCACAGCTGACCTCAACTAAGAAGTCAGCACTGGGAGTGTATGTGTACAGGAGCTGCTTATGTTGTCTGTGCAGAAGCCCCCCCTTCTGTTGTTGCTATTCTGCAATATAAATCAGTTGTGTCTGAAGAAGGGACTTTTCTCATGGATGTTCATAAATGAAGCAGAAGCAGATATTTTTGCAGGTGTTTTGCCCTGTGCCTGGCCTTTTCATGTTCAATTCAAGTTTTAAATGAGCGATACCCATATATATAGCCAATGAAGCATTATATTTGCATATATATTAAAGTAAATAAGTAAACACATGGCACATTTAACATAGTTTCCATAAAGCCAATTACATTTTTTCCACGGTTGTAGTTTAAAGGCATTAAATGTTGATAGAAATTAAGTTTTAGGGGGAGGGGAGAGAACTCTTATTTACATTATAAAGGCCCATGACTTTTTTTAATTTTGCATTTTGATCATCTTTACTTTTCATTTCTATAGAATGTTCTGTCACCTCATGAAGCTATAATCCATGTGACTTCTGACCTTTATTATATAGGAAGGCTCCTGGCTATTAACTACTGTATAAATATTAAGTACCCTGAGGCTGCCTTGCTGTTAATTGTATTTCTTTATTTTTAAGCAACGTATGTTGTCAAGACAGGAAGAACTTAAAGAACGAGCAAGAGTTCTGCTTGAGCAAGCACGAAGAGATGCAGCTTTAAAGGCAGGGAATAAGCAGCTAACCAATATGATCATCCCAGCCCTCAATAAGCAGCTGAATGATGTAAGAAATATTAGCCAGTATGGCAGTTTACATAGTTAAATTTATTGTATGTGCATATGCTTTCAAGGGTGGGGGATTTCCTTGTAGAATATTTCTTTCCATGCTGAATTGCTCTGATGTGTCATATACCCTTAGTTCATTTCTAAAGCCTGTTTCTCCTGCTGTTATAGCCAACAGAAAGATGCCTTAGACTTCGCTAGAAGCAGAGGTCCAGCTGCACCTTCTTTGATTGGCACTGCAGTTTCTAATGAGACAAAAACAAAAGTTACTTGTTAAATGATAGTGAAGTAATTTATGCTATTTTTGATTACTTCTCTTTTTTCAGTTAATGTAAATGCATTCCCTGAGCCTGTGATGTCAGCTACTTGCTGCTTCATAAGTGTTGTTGCAGTGAATGAAGCTGCTTGTGACAGTCTTGTAAAAGAGTTAATGGAACAATTCCTTTTTATCACCAAAGTTGATTATGCTGGTGAGATGGGAAAGTGAAGCTGGGGAATGAGCTCCAGTGCTGAAGCAGCTATGGTTGCACCTCCAGTGGCCTCCATGGTGACCTGGAAGGATGCAAACTCTCTGGAGATGAAAGCTAATTAATTTTTATGCAAACCTTTGCAATGTGGGTTTTGTGATTCTAACTATTGCACATTAGAGACTGTACTGGCAACTGAGAACGTAAATGTAACTGAAAAGTAATGATTCAGAGAAAGGCTCAAATCTTTACTAATTCAGAGTCTAATGCTGAGGGGCAGATTCTGCTTTTTACGTTAGTGGGATCATACATTCCAAAAATGAGGACGGTGATTTGCATGTGTCATTTTATTCTCTGAACTGTGTTGGATCCATGCTGTACTTCGTTTTCTGTCATAAGGATTCCTCTTCCCAAACAGACACTCCTTTTTTCTTAAAAATATATTCATTTATACAGACAAGTCTTGTTTGTATAATGATAACATAATGATATATAAGTAATTTTTTTATTCGTATTTTTTTATTTGTATTTAATTTTTTTATTACTTTGTATTTAAGCTTTTCCTACTAAAGTATACTAAGGATACTTTAGTATGAATTTCACCTTGGAATTTTTTTATTAGATTTTCATAAGGCAGCCAGCGTTGAAGCAGGGATAGTATAGGCAACTGCTCAGGCAGAAACAGATGTAATTAAAGTTGCCTAACAATTTTTTATTATAAGCTCCTATTTTCAGAGTTTTACAACTTTGCTCGTATTTCATTGTTTGAACTGAAATTCTCCCCATCAGCTCCCTGCCTCAGGGTAATATTATTTTATTTTTTACTTCAGAATAACCCTGTTCTGCTGCTTCTCTGTATTAAGTTGGATAAAGCATTGTTTTTTATGTTAAAAAATGTCATATGGGAAGAAGGTTTCATCCCCTTGAAAAATCTGTCAAAGCAATCAAAGTTGTGTTAATAGCAGAGGCAATCTTCAAGTTCAGGAAAGTTGGTGTCAGTAAAAATTGTCTGTATGGACACAGCACAGCAAGAGCATCATTTACTGTTGCTCCCCCAAGAGTCAGGCCCATTCTGACGCAGATCATAGTATTGGAAAGCAAAACTTTCTCTTCTGGACTCCAAATCCAAAGAGGAGGAAAAGGAGCTACCACACTGGCGTGCAGATGAGAGATGCTCTGGGTAGATGACAAGGAAGTAAACGACAGTGTGAAGTTAGAAGATTAAGACTGTCTATGGTATGAAAACTAGCTGAAGGATAGGAGATGGAGACTGAGTTTTCAGGGTGAGAGTTAGGATTACATAGTTCAGGCACCTGGATTACCCATGGGACCTTATTTCATTTACTGCAGAAGATGAAAAATGAATTAGAAGTCTGCAGGAAAGGGAAGAGCCATCTTTTAGGGGTGCTCTGCAGAGACTAAGTTTCTTGCTGTCTCCCTCAGAAGCTGTTTACAGTGTTGGGAAGGCACCTTCAACCCAACATACTCAAGGTGGCCCATTCCTTCATTTCTCATTTCCAGCCAAGGTTCTTGGGGACTGATTTCTGGAAGTTTTGAATGCACCCATCTGTAGACAAGTAAAGGAGAACTGCACTGTGAACAAATGGTTCTGGCCCAAATGAAATTCTAGGTGCTGTGAACGAACAGGTAGTGCGCACTCTTCAGTTGAGCTGACTGTAACGTAAGAAAATCAAAAGCTCCTCAGCTCAGAAGGGTGCTGTATGGATGTAATTTGGAAACTCTTAGACGGGATAGTGAAGATTGCCACAGAAATGCTGTAGAAGAAATTAATAATGTTGTGTTCGGAGAATACAAGGTTTAGTAGTTCGGACAAGGTATAGGGCAGGCATTGAATGCTGAAGGTGAAGTGAGATATTGAACAACTCATTCACTGAACATTGTCAGTCATGGCTACTGAAAACAGTAAGTATCCTGTAGAAAAAATTAAAGTTTGGGTTATGCAGTTAAAGACTGTACCAAATGAGAACCAATGCAGGGTTGTACAGCTAGTATAATTCTGACATTGTCTAACTTTTGAGTGCTTGACTTGCCAAGCTCAGCGTTCTCCTAGTGCATTTTAAAAGGAAACATGCATTGTGAAAGGGAGGTGTCTGTCCTAGAAACTAGTATTCACATTCCTTATATGATGATATGTTGACATGCATATTATATAAAGCTGTATGCAACATGTATATGTTATATACCTATCCATAGATGTGTATGTTCTGAATGAGAATGTGTGTATGCATCAGCGTATGTAGATATAAGATAAAATACATTGATTTCTGATTTTTCTTTGACATACTTCATCTTCACAGAGATGAGACATTTCCATTTGATGTAGTTGTGACAGTTTACTACCGGTCATTGCTTATTTGATTGTTAGAAAATAGCACAGACTTATTTCTAGTCAGCATTTTCTGGTCATTAAGGTTAATAATATGAACTTTGACTCAAAGCAGTGTTGTGTGTGTCAGTGTGCAGTAATGTGTAGCAGCATGTTATCCAAATGAGAGTTGTGATAATGAGAATCAGCATTCAGTGGTGGGAATTGGCCTGGGCTCATTTTTGGGATGAATTGAGAGGGATTCAGAATAAAATAGTTTAAAATAGGAAGATCTCATTTTTAAATAAGGGAACTTTAAAGAGGTAGTCCCGGGCCAGTACTTTTGAAATTGACTCTTGAAGTTTGCGATTGCACCTCTTTTGATACCTTCAGGAAAAGAGCTTATTTAAGCAGCGCAGTCTTTCAGAGTGTGCTCTGAAAATTAGTCACTCCAGGTAAGTTAAGGCTGCAGAGTCATTAGTTACTTTAGAAAATCTTGTCTCATAGGCCTTGCTGTTAGCACTTGACATTTGTCATATGAGAACTATGAATTGCTGTTTTCTTAGTAAACAAGTGAGAACAATGTACAGTGCATGTGGTTGTATTGCTGCCTGAGGTCAACAAAAGGGAGGAAATTTCCAAGTCTGTTCCTTGGCCATAAATACAGGTTATTTGGTATGTACTCACCTGATTTGTTCTGGTAAAAGTCTTTTTTGAAGAAGTGTTCTTGTATCTCCTCTAAGCATAGAGCAAATACCTTAGATCTTCTGCAGGCTAAGCTTTACCTTTCCTCTGGTAGATCTATATTGTGTTGGTTTGATGGTTTTTTTTTTCACTACTCTGGGCTTGCTTTCCTTGTTTTCTCATCTCTTGTGTCTTGAAAGGCCAGTTAGTGGTCAGTAATGACTTACTGGCTGTTTTCCCATGATGTGTCCATTATCTTGGCTGTTTACCCCTTTTTCTTGATTTTTTTCTTGCTGCTTGAGTCTTCTTTTGTGCTTTCATTTTTTCAGGTTTGTGCTGTGGGGCTAGGCCTATGTCAGTATTCTCATTTGATTTACCTTTTTATATATATATATTTAAACTAGGGAATTGATGAAGTTGTGGAACAGAAGATTAAGGCACTGAATTTGCTCATATACATGTTAACTCAGTCCCCTTTTCCTCTGGATTACATATTTCTCATTGCATCCCAAGCTGTATCTTCTTCTCCTTCTTTCATTTGTGTCTTATTGTTCTTTTTTCTCTTTCCCGCTGTGTTTCAGCTATCTGCCCTGGCCATTTCAGCACCCTTTCTTCTACTTTTGAACTTTTCTTTCTAATACCCGTTCTCTTTACTTTCCCTTGGACATCTTCCCTCTGTGCCTTTCTGCCCCATCATCTTCCATTCTTGTTAAGCCCACCTAATTTAGTCCCATCATTTTCTGCTTGCTTCCTCTATTTGTATCGTATTAGCCTCTTTTCTTTTCTCCCACTTGCCCCTTGTTTGCAGTGTGGTAGAAGTTTTTTCTCTGTTAGGCCTGTTAATTTGGTGCTTCTCAGAAGCCTTCAATCTGCAAACTGTATGCATGCCAGCCTATATGGAGGTATGTAAGCCTGTAGGCAGGTATTTAAAGTCTAAGAGGACACTACATGGATCAGAAACTCCTTGAAAACATGCTCATGGTTTGGGAGGATCATAGGCATGTCCTCAAAATTGCTGCAGCCTTTTTAGAGACTGGAAGAATTAGCTTAAGAGCTCTGTGAACGGAGTTACTGATCCTCTCATGGATCCCTTTCTCTATGGTAGATTTACAAACAGCTCAGCCTTTCTGCTTGCTTTCTTGATGTGGGTGTGCATGTAGTGACTCTTTTACGAGGTGCTTCTGTCATTTCCAACCTGGTATAGCAGCTGTAATCACTTAGCTTTTAACCAGGAGAGCCTTTTTATTAGCTTACTCATTTTTATTTAGCTCACCTTTTCTCATGATGAGTATCATACGGCTAGAAGGGGCATATCTACTCCCAGCAGATGCTGTAAAATATCAGCCTGCAGTGATGGTTGTTAGCAGCGGCAGCTTGACTGGAATGTGATGTGGGAAAGGCAAGGAGACTGGAGCTGGTCTGTGCAACTGAACTGGTGAAGTGGCATGCTAGAGGAGACTGCAATGAGTTAGAAATATTCAGGAGTCACAGGGCTAAAAGGTCTTTCCAACAGGGAACCCTCACTGCTGTGGGGGTCGTACCCATAATTCTTGAATCTCTGCAAAACTCCACTGTCAGCAAATATCCGTGAAGGCCAGTAGCAAAATATTCATTTGTCTTACTCTCCTTTAATGACTGGTCCACATAAAGAATGGAAATTTACTGCAGCTGTCGTTTACTCTGTAAACTAAAATGGCTATGGTTGTGGAGTCTGCATGATTACAGAGAATGGAATTAGGAGTTAAGAAATGCACAGGCAACTTTAATTAACCTCCTTTGTGTATATGCATTATGATGCAGTCTTTAATTATGTGATCACATACTATTTTCCCCAAAGCAATTGTGTCTCATTTAGCTCCAAGAATTGAGGTGATGTAGAAGGCTGCTTGTCCAGAGGACTTCCGTCCTTTTGCCTGCAGATATTGGAAGGTGTGCAGCAAACGAAGCAGGGATTCCAAGGAGCAAAAGGATGAGATTATAGTTAAGAACTGAATGAATTAAATGTAGTGCTGCCTTTGCCTCAGAGTTCCTGATCAGTGCTGCTAAGTGTTTTGAACCAAAGTTCATCTAAGTGGTCACTAGTTGTGTATCCTTTCTTTCTGGATTGCCATTTGAGTCAAAGTTTTGATTTGCAGGTGTATTGAGCATCCAGGTTTGTCAGGGAAATCAGTCGTAGCTGTGCTTGAGACATATAAAGAGCTGCACAAATGGCAGTATACTGAAGAAAACCCAGGTAATAGGCTTCCCAGAGCGACCACCTTATGTTAGATCCTTTTAGCTGGATCTCTCTGTCTCAGTTCTCTTCCGAAGAACAGGGTAATAACACTACCACAGGGTGTTGTGAGAGGGGAATGTGATCAGTGCTTTTGAGGCACTTAAATACTGTAGTGATGAGCACTGTAGAAAAGCCCTTGAAGAAATTAATAATTCTGTCTACAGAGAAAGATTTGAGTATTGTGGAGTACAGAATTGTGCTACATATTGATGGGCCTACATAATGAACAGTGAAAATAAGCTGAAATATTGAACACCACTTGGTAGATCTCAGATCTGGGCTGAAAATCAGGGGATAGTAGAAGCAAAAGGTGGTGCCACAGCAAGGCTCTATTCTAAAGGATACAGAGCAGGATGAAAATAAAGATTGTGCCCACTAGTTTTATTTCTGGCATCTCCTAAATCGTGTGTCGAATTCTAGTAACTTGTTTTTGCAAGGTAGACAGATTAGCAGGGAACACCGTATAGCATGGAATTCACGAAAAATAGTGCTCCTGTGGCAACGGATGTGTTTTTATTTCCTAACGCAAGTCACAGTTCGTTCCTGAAGTTATTTGGTTTTTGCATGAGCTGAGGATTCCCCTTTGCTGAGTGTCAATGTGGGACTGGGCCTTTCATTTATATTTGGCTGAAAAAATTTTGCTTATTTAGGATCAAGCATAGGTTCTGGGATGCAGGGGTTCGGTACTGTGATACCCAGAGGGAAGCGTGCCCTCTTTTGCCTTTTTTGAAATAGCAAAACAGTAATTCTTTCTTCACAGCAGCATTCAAGGATGATGACACTGAAAATTGTGAGGGACTCCGTTTGGACAGTAAGTGTTTAAAAATGGATTAATAGAAACTGAGGGGGAGGGGGGCGTGACAGTGCAGAGAGCATTCCTGACACTGCTTTTGGGCTTAAATGCAACTGTTGCTAGCCTGCTTTCTGTGCAGAGAAAGATTTGAGCTTACTTATCTTTGCTACCATTATTTTATATTTATTCAAGTGGAATGACAGCTACAGCTGCCTAAATACATGTATTAAAAAAGTACATTTGAAAGAGCAGCAGGGACCGCATTCAGCTTTTGTAGTGGAATTTGCAGATACGAAGTACTTCACTAAGAAGCTGTTACCTCCAAACATGCAAACACTGTATACAGAGGGCAGCAGGAATGGGCTATGCTATGAGATTGTTTCTTTCTGCTCAGAATATTGCTTTTTATTACTCCCTTGCTCAAAGGACTTGTTGCAGCTGTATCTAATTCATGTTTAATAAGCTGTTTCTACTTCAGGTGTCAATCTGTTGTGCCCATTACTTTTCATTTTCATAAATATTTGAGTGCAAAATAGTAACTTTTTTTGCATGCATAGTGGACCAGTGGAAATGGAAGTCTTTTTAGAAAGGCTTCGTAAAGTGACAAAATCTGACAGGTGCTGAGTTTCTATGCTCTTAGTTCAATTTTGATTGCATGCATATGCACAGGTATGAGATATGCCAGCTGCAATAAAATAAAAAAAAAAAAGCATTATTTTAAATGCTCAAAAATAAGCTTTAATAAATGGTCCTGTTTATTGATAACGTCCTGCAATAATCTGCTGCCCCTCTGAGCCAACAAGCTCCAAGCTGTCCCACTCTAATATGTGACCAAAAAGTAACTGTAGCCAACACAAACAGAAGCGGTATGGAAAGAAAATTCACAGTGGACAGCAAAAATAGGATATTTTGATTGAAAGAAGCCTTAAACTCAAGTTAGCATTGCAAATGTCCTTTCCTCCAAATATTTTAACAGGTTCTTGAAAACTGTATGAGAGAGCTTTATTCAGGGTTTTTTTTCCTATGTGAAACCAGAATCCCTACTTCGGTTGCATTAGAGAAGGCATCTGGTTCATCAGTGGATTTTTTTGTAGCCTCCTCAATTGGAAAATAACTGCCTGTGATTGAGGTGGTAATGTCAATTCATTTAAGGAAACACCCAAGTCATTCCTGTCTTGGTTTTTCTTTAAAAAACAGAGAAAAATCTGATCTTTATTAATTAAATATCTAGCATGAATTTATTGAGGCATAGGACTTTGCAGGTGGCAACCTTGGTCTTTTAGTATTAATTGGAAAATATTGATTAAAAAAAAAACTAGTCTGTCATGCTGATAATTGCAACCAGATTTAGATATGATCACTAGATCTGCCTGAGATTACAAAGAAGCAGTTACCATCTAATTGGTAAAAAGATAGAACATTATTTTGGTAATCCTTGATCTTTGGTAACTTATTCCCTGTTGTTCATTTATATGTCTTGTCTGTATGCCACTATAAAGTGGTTAAATATGGTTTAAGCTGATAAGACTATGCTGTGTAGTATTTACATTTCATGAGCATTCCAACTTCTATAGCTGTTTTAACAATATACTTTTCCTGAAATGAAAGTTAGACCTGCTGACTGAACACTTCTAAACCACAACCGAACTGATACTTACTTCTTTATACTGACAAGCTAAGGTTGAGATAGCCTGATCTCATTTCCTTGATGGCAAGAACAAACAAGTTGTTTTATTTAACGTTGCTCAATACATGGAAAATAAGAATATTCTGTAACTTTCCAAGAAGGTTCTCTGTCTTTTGACTTCATATTTGATTTATTTAAGCACTTTCTTACTATGAAGTTGTGATGTTTCACCGTAAAAAAATGCTTCTACAGACAGCTCCCTGATGTGGCTGAGAAAACAAATCAATTAGTGCAAGTAAACTCATTTCTAAGAAGAATTAGTATGCATTGTCAGTTTTATAGCAGGATGAATTTCATTAATGAAGTGTAACCTTTGATAATGCAAGACAAATGTTGCGCAGTTTGAGTTTAAGAGTCACAGCTGAATTTTATTGCTGTTATTTCAGTAAGTTCTCTCTATTTACACCACTTAAGCATCGGGCTCAAATATGTGAATACGCAGTTATTTGTCATGTGGATGTGAATTCTAAGTGCTCTGTAGTCTGCAGCTGTACCATTAACATCCACGCTCACAGAAAATAGGCTGCCAATTTATTAACTGAATTTTAAGATTGTCTGGAAAACACTAGTTCAGAAACTTTTAACATCTTCTATCCATTTATAAATGTTAGCAAACAAAAAGATCTCAGTGTTTCAGAGCTATCCCTTTGTGTATGAAGCGAGACACGGGTTTCTTAGCATCTGGAATGCTTTTTTTTCCATTGCTGCTAATAACTGGACGTTTTCTGTGTGGATGTTCAGTACACGCTGTTGTGAATCCCAGGATGATATCGCCATTACTTAGAGCTGTATTTTGCATTGCCTATTCTGTTATTGCTCAGCATGCACAAGGGTAGAGTTAAAATCTTTATTCATTTCATTTAAAAATGTTTCTTTTGTTCTCCTTATCATGTTCTGGCTTTCCCAAGGATATATGCCTTGAACGAAAAGTCACATGTGCATTACTAATTGTGTGCCATTGTATTTACAGTTCCTAGTGGTGGCACTGTGAAGCTACTAATTCTTTTGCTTCACTTGATGTAAAATAATCTGAGTGTCTTTGATAGCAGTGAAACAGTATTAATTGTTTTGTACATTTCTTGGTCACTCTTCTTAGGTGGTCTTCATAATCTATTAGAACTTTCAGCCAGATTTTTGTAATGTCATGCCTCCAGCAGTGATTAAATTGGTAATTAATGAACAGTCCTTGGCAACATAAACCACATCCCGTTAATTTTCCCTTTTGAGTTTTTAGAAGTTGTCGTCTCTGTCAGAAAGCATTGCGCCACCTTGCTACGGCCCCTTGGCATGAAACCACAACGGCTTGATTTTTTGCAGCCATTAGTAGATCAGAGCAGTAATTTCACAGTATTTTGGTCAGGGTAATTATAGTACCAAGTACCGAGTAGAGTTGGGAATTCACACAAGAAGTCCAGAAATACCAGGTGAGCTTCCTTGTGTTCACTGGGACGTTATGATTAGTTTAATTGGGCTTTGTTTGATTTCAGCCGCAGAGACTCTTTGTGCCACGGCACTGCAACCACTTTCCACTTTAGTGTTTTTGACCTGCATTGACATGAACTGGTGCAAAAATGAGCTCTTTGAAGTGGGACTCTTTGGAGAGGGCAGCTAAAAAAGAGGGAAAGTGATGTGTAAGTAGTTTACTGTAGAAAAGCTTGAAACTGGACTTGAATACTCTGCATTTTGGGGGTGATATGATTCAAATTCTTTTATATTTTCAGCCGGAATGGATAGTATTTCTGCTATGTTTGTGCAAATGTTTAGTAAATTACTACATTTAAAAATACAATCTTTTTTTTAATCTCTGGTTTTCATATAGCACCTGCTGTTCTACCTTCCTTTGAAGATACAGTAATTTCTCCCACCAGAAATACTGTGAATAGTCTCTTTAGTCCTGCAAACAAATCTGGGCAAATGCATTAATGAGAATGCAGCTGCACTTAGTAGTTCACATGTCACGAAATAGTAGGTAAAGGCATTCATACTTGAGTGACTGACTATAGGTGTAGTGGCCTTCAGCAGTACATTGTGCACATTAAAGTTTAAATAGTCACTTGCCTGTTGGCTTCTGAATGAAAGGACTGTCACTGGTCACTTCTCCTGAAGCCTTAATGAAACCAAATAGTTTGCTACGAGTTTGGGCCTAACCATTGGGGTGTTTCATGCAGTCTTGTCAGTTGATGTTCATGAATTGACTTGAACGGAGATCAAAGTGTTTCTCAAAATGGAGAAGCAGGGAGAGAGACAGCTCCTTCAATTGCACCACAAGAGCTAATCAAGCCATCAGTTCTTTATGCACTCTGCGTGCCTTTAGAATTTAATACCCAATGGTTTGTCAGGACAAATTGAAATTCGGGGGCTGGGGGGTGAGGCTGTCCCTCCTCAGCTTGTCTCAAACAAATACATGGTTCACTCTTCTGGAGGCTCACATTGCGAAATTTTATGTTTTAATGAAAAACTGCAATGTTTGTTAAAAATTTGGGGGGTTATAGAAAAAAAAAGTGAAGGTAAAGGATTCAGTGGCATTATATGCCTTCGCAGTGATTGAAGAGGTTTAAAGTGAAAGAGAAACTAAATTCAGCATGATTTTTTGTTGTTGTTGCTTCTTTGATTGCTAATGAACTTTTTTGCTGAAACATTTTAAATTGGATTCAGAAGATAGGTTTTTGAGTGTCAGTTAAAACAAAGTCATGTGAAAATGCCTCTCTCTCTTCCTCCCCCCCTCGCTCTCTTTTTAATTGATATGATTTAGGCAGAGGAAAATGGTAAGGGGGATTTTTCTATTGCAGAAGCAATTTTTAAGGGATTTAGTCTTATTTAGCCTGAAGGTCTTCACACTAATGAGAGCACTTAAGTTACGTCCAGGCATTGATTAGACAGCTCATCTATCAACTGGAGCATGAGAATTTGTATTTTGGGTACCTTTTATACATTAGAAATATATATGCTTTTTAAAATTACTTTAGACTTTATTTTCCACAAAATTTTAATTGCCCTCTTTCAGTTCCAGGGAGGCTGTAATGCAGCTGATGGAGCACGCACGGTAACAAGGAAGTACTCTACGTTGTATGAGAAATAATATTGAAACTGTATCTGTAGAAATTGCTGGGCTGAATGCAAATTGCTACCCAGATACATTCCTTAAACCGCCATGAGCCCCCTTACAGTCTAAATACATTTATTCAGGGAACGTGGAATTACATATATATGAAAAAATGCTCAACCACCGCCACCCCCAAAAAATTGTGATCGCTCTCTACCTGTAGTTGCTCTTTTTTCGCTCCGTTTAAAACCCAGTAGCGTCTTAATTATTTTCTGAATCATTCTGAAAAGTACAGCTTTTGTAACTTTTGGACATTTCAGGTTTAAAAAAAAGAAATTAAAATGTTGCCACCAGCTTGCACTATGAGCAGCCTGTAATAACAGTTAAAAAAGCTTTCTGAACTATTTGACAAGATTTCTTAGTGCTGAGGCCATATGCTGTAGCCTTTAAGCTATTTCTTCCTATCAGTTTCATTATCACCTGCCTCTGAGTCTCCAATATCATCAGTAAGCACATGCAGAATCATAATTATGCCATGTACAAGTTCTTTGATAACATGTACAGTTTTCTTCTTAATTCTTTATCAAATGCATTGATCGTGGCATGTGTGCATTGATCCAGGTCCACCATCTGGCTGTGTGTGATAAGCACAGTGGCATCTTTGCATTTCCACTGTCATTCATTGCGCTACAATTTGGCTGCAGGGGAGTAGTGGCTGGGATTAGCCCTGTTCTGCTACTTACTTGCATTTTAAGTTGACACCTCTACAGCGGCTCAGACCACATTACAAACTGAAACACATACGCACGACTTAGTGATGTGACACTCCTCAATAAGCTTACTCCACTAGCTACTCAACAATCTGTAATTGGATTTGTAGGAATAACAGCAAAAGATTTCCTAAGAATTGCTGGGGACAGAAGGTGAAGTTTTCTCATTATTGGCAAAAGGCTAGGTATAGATCCTAGGCGATTGGTATTTTCCATTAAAAAAAGCTGCCAGCAGTTTGCAGGACATTTTCAAAAAAACCCAGCAAAATAGGATCCAGGAAGGCAAAGGGTTTGCATTTGTTCTTTCCATTCTCATCACACACAAGCAGACTGGGATCCTGCCACCCTCCCCCAAAAATTAGGAGAAGGGGACACACACAGACACACCCCTACACACCAACTTTCGGAGGCACCCTGCAGCCCGCTCTGCTTTGTTCGGCTGGGAGTGAACCGGGAGCATTCCTCAGGAGGGCACGTCCTGCTCCCTTGGTGGAGGGTTGCCCGCCTGAGAAGGAAGCTTCCCAGGATGGCAGTCTGGAAGATGCGGCTCTCCAGCTTACGCATCCCAGGCACTTGCCAAAAGGCTTTGTTTCATAATGCCACGATTTTTTTTTTAAATCATAAAGTCAAGTTTACACAGGAGAAAATCCCTTAAGTGGAGCTCAACGAATGTTGACTCCTGCAATGAGTAAGCAGCTTCTTTGACTTCTGTCTGCAAGTTGGCTGCAGAAAGGCACAGAAAATGCCATCTTCAAACTATTGATCTCAGGTTGGACATTGTGCCCTGTCTGGATGATGGCACTATTTCAGAATATATCTCAGCCTGCGTGCTTGAGATCCTGTTTGTGGGTAATGCCAATAGCGTTGACAATCATGGTGACAGGCGTAACAAGCTTCTGGATCCTGATGCCTTAGGTGATTATTGACCTTAATTATACTTCCCAGATGAGGGAGAGCACAAACTTGCCTAAGCAGAGAAAATTCCAAGGAATAAGTTAGTGTAGGGCTCTGTTGCTGCTTTTGGTTTAGATCAACTTTCCCCATGAAAAAGATTTTCCTTGAGAGCCCCGTCGGTAGGCAAGGCTGCCCTCGCATTGTTCACTGGGAGAGCGCCTCGCTCTTAGTATCGGTGCAGGCAACCGAGAAGAGGAGGAAAACAGGAAGTGTGTTTGAATTAGATATTTCAGCCTGTCCTTAAAACTTGCCGTTGAGCCAAGTGCAGTGTGAAATAGAAATGCTCGCCTTGATCATCACGTAGATGTGCAGCTCCTAAAGGGTTAAATGAGTTAAATCTTACTTATCTGAATAGAACTGCAGGGCTGTTTTGCCGAATGCTCTAGCACAAATACCTATGGTTCACTTTGACGTTACAATTTTTTTGTTGGTTTCTTTACTTTAAATACTTGAACTGTTAGACCTTTTACTTTTTTCTCTGAGAAAGATGTATTTGTACCAGATTAGAAAAGCTAAACTGTTTCTTTACATTGAATAATCAGCCTGTCATGACAAATCTATCTCCTTCTGCATGAGTAGGTGCCAGTTTGACTAGCTTCTTTTAGGCTCACACTGGGTTTTAAGCTGGATCCATGTGCATGACTGGCAGTGCATTTGTTGGGCCAGATCTAAGGAGCCAGAGAGCGTTCAGCTCCTTTTTGCCTACAAAAGAGCAGCCAGACAACCAGCAAGAGGCCTTGGATGTAGCACAAGGTGATACTTTCTTAGTCAGCCATTCTTTTTTTCAAATATATTTTTTTTTTCATTCAATATACTTAGAGTTTCTCAATTTCACAATGACACAAGGAATTAAATTATCAATGGGTTGCTTTCCTACAGCCAGTGTTCCTCACACCAGAAATTCTGTGCCAAATAAACTGTAGATTTTCCAGAACAACATAGATTATATTTTTTTTTAAAAAAAAAGAAATGAAAAATTGCACCCAACATTTCTTTAAAAATTCCTCCTAGGTTTAGGGAGATGTTTCTCATTTTACAGCCACACAACCCCGTTTTATTGTGAACTGGGGGAGGTTTTTTTCTTAAGGGGGACAGCTTTGTGAAGACATTCTTTGTGATTCTTGCAGTTTTAGACTCTGGGCTACTTGTGTTTTCATTCTGTCCTATTAGTCCGTCAGTGCCATAGATCATAAGCCAATACCTGCTTCTTTATGGAAAGTGATTTGGTATTTTGTGATACACATTCATGAAAAAATGTTTTCAAGCTATGTACAGTTTATTGGCAGTAGGGCAGCTGATGTAGACACCGTGCAGAAGGCAGAAAATATCTGTAATGTTTATGTCTGTCCTTACTGACCACTTCCTACGATGTGACTAGCCACTGAAATCCAAAGATAATGCACTTTTGTTTATGTTGAATGTTCCCTGCTTAGCAATTCATATTTTGCTCACTACCTGTGTATTTTGAGCTGTTCTGAAACTGCAGTAGAGACCAAACATGAATGTGGTCCCTAGGGTGATCAAAGATTTAATCTGACCAGATGGGACAAACTTGAGAAAGATTTTGACTTTCCACTCTGTTTTGCAACAAGAAAGGGTGATTTTTTTTCTCCCGTCCTTTCTTTGTTAGGAAAGGCAGAGATCAGGCCATCCCCAGAGAAATGAGCAGGTGTGGCCATTTACAAGCATGTCTGGTTATATTATAAACCGACATAAGAAAAGTTTGAAATGGTTTGAAAAGATCTGCTAAACAGTTCTAATGTTTCATCCCAAATCCTATTTACTCAAACAAGAGCCGATCAAGGTCACAGTAAAACCCAGCCTGCCAAAACCTTTAAAACTCGTGTAATTTTATTTTTTTCTTTATTTTTTTATTCTGTCTTCTCTACTAACTGAATAGGTACATTTTGGTAATCCTTGCCTCTGGACAAGCACAGAAGTCTTTTTCTTTCTGAATGGCTAATAACAGAGCCGTTCTTCCTGTCTCATGATGAAAGAGGTGGCAGTCAAGTTCTTTCTCTTAGATGTACTGTGCACTCGGGGCAGACCACGGACAATTTTGAAACCTACAAGCCACGGGAATCACTCCCCCTCATAGGTACAATTCTGGTTTCGTTTTGTTGCTGTGGAGTATCACTAATTTACCACTTTTCTTTACCCTGTCCATAGACAGGGAGGAAAAAAACCCTTTTTAAACATGAAATAAATGCAGCTCACGGGATAACATTTTTTTCATAGAGAGAGGATAACACATTGTCAGACTTCTGGTGTACGCTCAGTTTGGATCCTCCCAAAATTCTGCAAAGGATGACGGAAAATCCCTGGCAGAGGGTTTGGGTTGGGGTTTTGCTTGAATACACAAAGATTGCAGGATTTTTAGTGACTTAAGGACGTGGGGTTTAAGCTCCACCACTCTCAGTCCTTTACTGAGTTGATCAGCTCTCGGCTTCTGCCGCTGCTGAGCAACATCACTGGCCGCATAATGATCTCGGAAACTGCCCCTCCAGTGTTTCCCATTCGAATCCACCTTCCCAAATCCACGACATCATTTTTGGCCAAAGTAATGTCAGTCATTGCCGTCTGCGGCGAGTACAAAAAAGACCCCCTAATGGCAGCCATTTTTATTTGTTTCTTAAGATCCAAAGGCTGCTGAAAGAACAATTGGATGAAGTTGAGGATTGGAGAAGCTTGATTTTCTTGTTCCAGTGAAATGAAACTGCCGTCCTTTTTTTCTTCCCCTTCCCCTTAAAAGCCGGAGTCTGCTAGGGGGTTGTAGCTGTGTCAAAGCCGTTGGGATGCCACTGCTGATCACTTTAATTACTAGGACTAAGGAGGATAAAATTAAAAGTAGCACCATTGAAGCAGTGGAAGAAAGCTTGCCGAGATGTCGGTGAACTGTGAAATATAAAAATTGCATACCAATACATTTTTAGAGGAGGGAAACAAGGAATTACATTACTTATTCTTGAAGAGTTTGTCCTTAAATGGTGAAGTTTTCCTCACTGTGCATCCGCATGGCAGATCTTTAGACCATTGCAAAGTAATTGAGGGAAATAACTGAGCAAACTTTAATGTCTCTTTGGCATGTCAGGTTCATGTCAGAGAGTGAAAGACTACTGAGTATTCTCTTCAACTGTACAGAAAGAAGATCGCTGTATGTGTGTTTGCGTGGTCCTTTCTCGGTGCAGAGCTTCTCATCATGTCTCCTCTCCTTTTTTTAGTATCTATATCCCTGCCTCCATGCTTATCCCAAGCACTTCCCTTCCAAAATCTAGGGAATTGATTTGCTGTTTAATAATTGTTTTGTACCTCAGAACTTAATCTACCTACTTCTAACCTTCTCGGTTTCATTTCTCCTTCCACCAGTATTTCTTCTGCCAAGGTGGATCTCCTTGTAACTGAGGGTTCAAATACCTGAATTGAATTTAAGCAAGAACTAAGCTGGTTTCTCTCTTATCTGCTGGTGATGATTGGCTTAATCAGCACAAACACAAGCCACAGTAATCTGTGTTTGCTTGGAGATCCCCGGGATGTTAATGACTATGCTAATAATTCAGGATACAGTTCTGTTTCAGGAGGGGGTGGGAAGCAGCCTGCTTAGTTTAGGGCATTTTTGTCACAAACACATAACTGGCCTTCTTTCAAACTATATGTGTTGTAGTATATTAAATTGTTTGATGTTAAACCACGCGGGAATCTTAATACAAATTTTACTCATTACTTCTTGAAAGTCATTGAAGTCAAACCCACTAGAATAGTACTACAAATAGCAGAGATTTGAGCAGGTTTGTTTCATGTAAAACTCAATGTAATTAATGTTACCAAATACCACGGGTCGAAATAAAATCAGTTGCTGTGTCAGTTGGCTGGCTAGAAATTGAATTAAATTGATCTATTTTAGTGCATAGGAGCAGGGGGGGAAGCTTTCCTGTTGTCTTTTTAATGTGTACTTTACCAAATAAGTTTCTGATAGAACTGTTGCTCTGTGCCTTCTGGGAAGTTAAAGGGTGAGAAAGCAAACAAAGCCAATGTGCCATCCTGCTGCCTTGCAGGGCCCAGGCAGAATTGTCTTTCCAGGGGAAGGACATTAGGAGGAAAGTAAATCAAGGCAATCTGATAGGGAATCAGGATTCTGTCACTCAGAGACAAGATATTGTGCTGTGTCCATATACTTTGTTTACTGTAGGGTTTTATGAGTTGTAACCTGCCCATGCAAGCTGTTAATGAGGCTAAATCTTGCTGCTGGAGGATTGAATTACAGCACACCTCTGGGCTAATGGTTATAAACAGAAAGTCCCATTAGGGCTGCATTCTGATTCAGTCATTTGCATTTTTTCTATTGTGTCAAGAACAATGCTGAGTAAATAGCTACAAACAAACAATTTACATGGAAATGGATAAAATGTACCTAATTAGTATTTTGCACTTGTTTTATTAATGATTACTTAAACTAAATAGCACTTAGCAGCAGCTCTCACCAGCATCTGCAGGTGTGAGATGCTCAGTTTTTGGGTTGGTGGGAAGGCTGCCAGGACAGCTCTCCAAAATTCGTCAGTTTGCTATATCCCACTTACTTAGTTCAGGTCAGCTGCCTGTACCTGGGTTTGTCCTGGTCATTATGTCAATAATCTAAACTTACTCAACGCCAGACTCTGTTGTGCTTATGAGTGCTTCTAATATTGAGGGCAGGGGGGAAACAGTCCTAACTTTGAAAAAAATCAAGTGTTTAAGGTGAAAAATGAAATGGTTTCCATTATGGTTTAGTGGATTTTTATAGATATGTTTAGACCATCTTTTTATTAATATTTTTTTTTCGTAGGGTGGATAAGGCTTTTCTAGAGTTTTATGCTGTGGACCTTTGTTCATTTATGTAACTGAAATATTGTGCTTCATGAGACTTTGTGGGTCAGCAGTGTCTGGGATGGTCCCAATATGATCTCTTTAATTACTGACCAGAACTCCACTAGTAAAGTGTTTTAAAGCAATGCAAAGTCTTTTCTGCTCTGGCATCTATTGTTCTTTCATTAATCTTCATTAGTCTGTTGGAGTTTTCTTTTAAAAGATGTATCCATTGAAGCCAAAGGATTAGATTCCTTTCCATGTCTCAGATTTGATGTCATTTTTCTCTTTGAAGTCAGCTTGGTGACTGGAGTAACCGAGAGCAACATCTGACTTCTCATTTCAGTTCTGTGAGAGAATATTACTCAAACGAGTCATTCAATTTAGTCAAACCATTTTTATAGCCACGGTAAAACTTCTTGTAGTTACTACTTTGAGACAGAAGTGTCTGAGAATTTCATCAAGTTATTTTTATATAACATAATTTATAAATGTTTTAAATTGCGAATGATTTGGTTCCCAGTGCATTAATAATTTGGGGAATGCTTTAAAAAAATAATCTGATTCATGGATGCCTTTAAAAATTGTGGTGTGACACCCAACTGATACCGAGCATCCTATTTATAATGTGGGCCAAGCACCATGCTGTAAACCAGTTACTATCATGATGATCAGATTGAGAATGAAATTGCATTTCTGTCAATTACTGAGTTGGCAACTGTTCAATATATCTTAGCAGCAAGATGAAGAGCGGCGTCGGCAGCTGAGAGAGAGAGCTCGTCAGCTAATAGCAGAAGCTCGATCTGGAGTGAAGATGTCAGAACTTCCCAGCTACAGTGAAATGGCTGCAGAAAAGTTGAAAGAAAGGTCAAAGGCATCTGGAGGTGAGCTGAGGAACCTTGTATCTTATTCCTATGGCAACCTAGAAACCAGAGACCTTTTTGGGTATCACTTCTATTCATACTTCAAAATGTTGTTGTTCATCAGGCACACATATCGAAAGACCTGGCTGTAGATAGGTTTCCTAAATAAACCATTGTGATCACTTAATTTCCAACACTTCCAAGAAAAACATATATGTGATTGAAAGAAGTAGATGTTATATGAACAAGTAGGTCACACTGGCCCATTATTTGCAGATTTGCCATTACCCACAGTTTTTTATAATGTTATGATTGTTGATTAAAATCTTTTTCATATATATTTTTATAGGAGCATGAACACAATTTTGGGGGAAGACAACATTAGAAATACTTAAGAATCATTATTTTATATTAAATGTGCTCAAAAGACTGCTCGAGAAGATAATTTTAAAGGCAGACTGTGGGAGGTGGGAGCAACAACCTTTTGATTTTAAATGGCAGTCTTTTGACATACCACTTGCCTTTACAGGTTTTGAGTTGTAATATTGATATAATGTTATTAAACTGACTTTGAAATGTCATTAAAATTCATATACCTGCCAGTGCTACGAGCTGGAGTAATGTAGTGTCACTCAAACTCAAATAGGTGCTGAGCACATGTTTCAGTACAGGCTTCCTGCTCTTTTAGTGTCTTCTACATATTCTAAGGGGAAATTGTATTTCTCGTACTAACATGTAAGCCAGAGTGTCAGCAAAATCCAGCTTTACCTTCACAACGAATATAGGTTCAAAAGCAGTATTTTTTTCTTCTCTGTAGTGTGTCTTTTATGTGCATATATATTTAAATGTAGTCTAACTGCACCGTAACACTTCTGTTCCACATAACACCAAAGAGAAAAGCAGTTAGTTATACAGTTCCCTTTGGGTCTGGTCTTCAGTTTTTCACTCTTTGTCCAGTAAACCAAGCTTATACACATAACTCATTTTCATGGTAAATAGGGAAATTACCTCCTTGATGGGGAAGGAGTGAGGCTGAGCAAAATGACACACTATTTGTATGTTAAGTAGACTATGGTTTTCTTCATTGCTCTTCGCAATTTATGTTTCCTCATCCTACATGATAATTACTCCCTCCTCACTGTTTTATCGTGTCTGTACATAGTTGTTCATGCCATCTATCCCCTCCAAGTAAGGTATACTTTCTGGGTATATCAGAGTGTTCAGCTGAATAGTAGTTACGATGTTCTGTCACAGTGACTGTTCATATTTTCCTCTGAATTTTGCTAATGCTCTTTCTGCCCTTTGTTCTGTTTATAAGCAGACTCAGAGGTAACTGTACATATATATTAAAAAAATATGTATTTTTTATATATATTGCATATGCACTCAGAGAGTTTCAGTGTTATTAAAGGAAGAGAGAATCAGTACCGATGACAACTTGTTTATGAAGTTATTGCCACTAGACCTGTGGGGTTTTATCCAGTATAACAATTTCACTGCTTTTTGCTTGCTCTTTGTCTTATCTCCTTGATTTATATTTCCTACCTTGGTTTTTCTTTGTTCATACAGTAGTTCAGCCAAGCTGTTGGAACTTCTTTTGGACTGCCAGCTTTCCCTGACTCTCTTTATCCCTCTTCACTTTTTTCATGTCAGTGTGCATTTTATAGCACTTGTTTCCACTTACTCAATGTCAGAAGGTTTACTTTATGGCCCATCTTCCACATACTTACACCACACTGGCAGTGTCAGGTGCCATGCTGTATCTTCACTCAAGAAATTAGTTCTTCCTAAGTGCAGTAGTTCTGTGAAACAGCACCAATGCTTTATAAGCCAAATTATTATTATTTCTGGGTTTATTCTCTTTCCTTTTTTTATTTCCACTGAAACCTAGGATTTAATGGCCAGTCTCCTTTTTACAACTGAACTCTGAATATTGCCCCTGACTGCATTCACATGTAGCAGGTTTCTTTCTGTGTATAGTCCTATATTCCCTATACAATACCCAGGACAAGCTTATAGTAATATCTTATGTCTTCCCAGCTCTCTTGTCCGTTATGCTTCATTAATCTCTTCTTCTGCATTGATTGCTACCTTTTAATTTACAAAAAGGGAACATACCAAATAATTTTCCTCTCTCTCGGTTCAGTTATTCCACAAAAAGGTAACATTTCACCTTTGGGATTTTGGTGTTTTTAAAGACTATCTTCTTGCTAACCATTGCAGGTGAAAATGTGATCTCTTTCAGTGTTTCTCTATGTTCATTAGGAGTTTCATGCTTTGGCACTGGTGCTACGTTCTCTATTAAAAGGCTTTATTTAATCATGGTCTGAAAAACTCAAATGCCTGTGGCAAGTTGAAACTTTCCTGGATAAGCAGCATCCTTTGCTACAAAATCCAGTCTTTTTCATAGGCTATTTGGCAAGTGAGACAGAAAATACTTTTTCCTGCCAACTGCCAGAGGGTTTGGGATGGCAGCTTCAAATTTATTAGATGTCCTACTAGCTGCAGGCTGATAAGCGGATGGATGCCTTGAGATGGGTCCAGGGACAGTATCAAGATAGGAATCCAAATATCCTCCCTTTTCCCAGCAGCGACGGGACAAATGAATTGACATCTTATCTAGGTATTGTCTCCGTGCAGTGGGACACCCGTCTGCTCCTTTGGGATTTGGGTAGTGTGTTTTCTTTACACTCTGGCACATCTCCATCCTTCATTTGAGATGGCAGCTTTGTAAGGATGTGTCTTAGATCTGGAGGTGGTCAGTAGACAGCGGAGGGAAGGAACAAAGGAGAGGATAGAGGGTGAGACAGGCATAGAGTGAAGAAGCTTGGGTGTAAAAAGTGCCGGAAATTGGCAGAAATGGGAGGGGAGAGGAGGATAAACACCAGACAAAACAGCACAGGAAAGAGATGCTAGAGGAGCAGGGAGGGAAAAACACAGGAATGGGAGCTTCCAAATATATTGTAAGACAAAAAACAGTTTTGAAACATTTTGGAATTGATAACAAAAGCTGAAAAGGTGCAATTGAAAAACTTACCAGAGAGTACCAGCTGTCATTGCCTTGCACTTGTATGCTTAAAGTTTTCAGGGTATGTTCCAGATTCTACTTCAGAGGTAGTGATTTGGGAAAATGTACATGCTAGCTCAGGCTTACTCATTGTGCTTAGTCTCCAACTCATAAAGCAGTGCGTAGTCCTCAGTGTAATATTTTTAACAGGCAGTATTTCTATCTGTAGGCAGTTACTGCTGCACTTTTTTATCCCGACACTGGATTTCTTGTACACTGATCTTAAGATCCTGCATTTCTTCCATTCCCCCTGCCTTTGCTTCCTTTATTACTGTTTAGATGCTCTGTAACATCATGTTGACTAAAAGGGAACTCTGTACCTGAAAGTAAATGAACTAAATATCTGACTATCCACAAGCGTGAAGGATTTCCCAGGGACAATCCTAGAAGCTAGAGGCATCTTCCTTAAAGAGCAAGCACTGTTCATGCAACTCCAGAGGCAGTTTATATATGCTTCTCCCACTAATGTGATCTAAACCCCATCAATATTTTTACCTTTCTATGCAAATAGTTCCGTTTTAATTTCATCTAGAAATTAATGCAGTCTACTGCAACTCCTTCACATGTGGACAAGCTTAAACCAAGTCAAGAGAATATCAGTTTAACCACAAATTATGCCTGAGCTTAATCTGAATATTAAGACATAAGAGCTCTAAAATGCCTCTGGATCTTTTTTCCACCAGTATTCTAGCATCCCCATTTGATTCCAAGAGATTCTTACTTTGCTCTCTTCAGTCCAGACTGCAGTTCAGGCTGTGTAGGTAATGGTCATTGCTGTTTAGTTGTTGGCTTAATCCTTTTATCTTTGATTTTTCTTGTTTCTTCACAACATAGTAAAGCTTTGCTGTTCTTCTAGGATCCACAGGTACATGCTTTTCATGGAAGCAGTTCTTTAGCACTCTTCTAAATTCACGCCTTATTTCTAGACCAAGTGCTTTAAGTTTTTCACACTAGTAATTTGTTCTTTTCATAAAAGATAAGTTATCTCTTCCTTATGTTGTTCCTTTTATCATTTCTAATTGCAAAATCTTGTTGCAACATGCTCCCTAAACACATTTCCCTTTTTAATACACTGGAAAAATATTGGACTGGAAAGGAAACCGACAAAACCTAGAGGAGTGTAAAGCAAGGAATCTGTAGATTTTGAAAGATAGTTGAAAATTTCTGAAATTACTTCAAATGAATGCTTTTAATTAATTTTTTTTTTTTTTTTTGCTTGTTTAATGAAGTGTAATTGTCCCAATGATCATATTCAGCTAAAGCTTGCCAACTTTAAATTAAATACTAGGTCAGGTCATTATTTGACACTAGGAGCTGGTGTTTTCAACATTCCCATCTCTTGTTACCTTAAATGGTGGTGTCAAAGACAGTGCCTCTGATCTTGCTACATTAAATTAAAGAAAATCGAATAATCTAATCTAAGCATTCCCTTAGTATGGAGCAGTCTTAAACCCTGTCATCTTGTTTAGCTTGTTTTGACACATCCAGCATCCTGCTGGATGACTGCTAGCTGCAAGCTGACCTTGCAAGCTGACATCTTTGGGTGCTTTGGAAAGTCATTGCCTGCCTCTAGGCTTGGGGTGGATTTGGTTTCCCCCCTGCAGCAGCAGTGCCCTTCTTTCTCTCTCTTCCACCTCTTCCAAATATGCATGGCACTTTGGGGCTGTTAGCCCAGGCATGTTTTTGGTGTGCCACTGTGATCTCCAGGATGTGTTTGAGAGTACCATGGCCTAAGTGCCACTGGATTTCTCTGACACAATTATAAAATCTTGTGAGAAGTCTAGGTCTTCATTCGAAAAAGTAGAGATGTTTAGAAGAAAATTCAGAACTTCAGAATTGTTGCTGCTTTAGCATTTATTTTTTTCTCTTCAGTCTGCTTTTTAATGAGTCCCTTTCTTCATGATGATTACACCGTGCTCTTCTACTTTGGTGACCTACCTCTGTACTACGGCTGGACTAGAGACCAGATCACAGAACGATCTGTGTGAATTTCTCTGCAACAGAAAGGATGCTGCAGAGAGTCCTGAGTGTTTCTGCCCACCCAGTTGTACACCTGAAACACCATCTGTTAGGTCCCAGGTTTGGTCACAGATCCTGCTTTGGCTGGGGAGAGATGTTCTCCATCCATCTGGCTCAAGCTGGGGCAGTTTGGAAGAAACCTGACTCTTCCAGGGACCATCGAGAATTAGTGGAGAGGAGCCCAGGGAAGACATGGTGGCCAGCTGAGACGCAGGGGTCTTACTTCACACACTGCTGCTCCATCATACATGCAACAGATGTTGAGCAGGACTGAAATGGAAACTTCTTTGGTCCTGTCTGTCGCAGCAAGAACCTTACCCTGAATCAGCAGAGGTCTATGAAAGACATTGATTAATTACAGAGGAACTGAGGGAGCAGCTGGTTAGAAAACAGTAGCAGACATATAAAAATGTCAACAGGCTCCAAAAATGGGAATTATAGGAACTGTGGAGATAAAGCGGTAAAGAAAAGAAACAACTGTGTGACCTTCCTGTCAGCAGTGCAGGCCTGAAGTGCAAACTCAGGTCTGGGGATGAAGTTTAGTGTATTTCAGTGACAGATGATGAGTGATCAGCACCAATCCTGGTTCAAACTTCCTCAACTCCTGGTATTCAGAATTATGGCATCTTGGTACTGTGTTTAGGGCCCTTTTTGTTTATATGGTGTTTGAATGTACCAATGTGCTGAAATTCTAATTAGTATTTTTTCCTATTGTGAAGTGTTTTAAAGTTTCTTTAGTTACTATGTATCTTCTTTTTCCAGATACATTCCAGCCTTCTCTTTTTTTCTCTTTTTTACATGCATGCATGCATGCATGTGACAGAAATGTTCATTTAAGTCTGAACAAGTGTAGATAGCATTTGATATGAGACTTAAAAGCGAGTAAAAACAATGCAGCTATGTGCTTTGAAAGTACTAATCTAGCTTTTATGAACTTTCATTATATATTTGTATTGAAAATGTGAGTCAGGATTTTTTCTGGGATCTGCTTCACAATTCAGCACTTGCTATTTGATCTTCTTCAGGTTACTTACTCTTTCTGTGCCATAATTTACCTACATCATCGTCATAATTGTAATTATAATAATCGCCTACTTCATAAAACATTATGGGGCTCATTTACAAGTGGTATTCATAAGTTGCTCTGAGAAATGTGGTAGAAAGATCCCATTAAAAATATAAAGTATAATTACAATTATTATTTTACTTAAAATGTATGTAGCTTGCAAACAATGCTGATTCAAAGTGGTGCAGTGGGGCAGCAATCTGGGAGTATACTCTGGCTACTACACCTAAGGTCAACGCTTGCAAAGCATGATGTTCTGGGTGATAGTTTTTCTCCTTGTATCAGGCACTGCCCCTAAGCAAGGTACAGTGATCGCTGTTCTGTGATATTCTGTGCAAAGTAAGGAGTAGCAAGTCTCACCAAGGTGGGAACTAAGTACCTGGAGCTGCCATCTTTCCCAATAGACCACAGCTCCCAGGTCCTTCTGCTGGCCAAACCCATCCAAACCTGCCATGTGCTGGCTTCGGCACCCATTCTGCTTTATAGAAAACTGAGAGCCTAGGGGAAATTATTTTGACTTGAGTTGTAAGGAAAAACATGTGTGCTTTTCAGAGTAAGCCAGAGATTCAGCACAGAGAGCAGCCACTGCTGAGGCCAGACTCTACCTTTATTGTAGCAGGAATTTCCAGCAGAGCCCCCTGTATGTGTATTGAATTGCATCAGTTTAAAGATAAATCCATGAATGGACAAAGTGAAATCTGCTTCCAGACTTATTTCATGATTTGCATTTTTATCTTAACTCAGCTTGTTCTCTAAAGCATTCATTTTTTGTTTTTAATGATGTGGTGCATGTTCAGAAGAAAATACTAACCTCAATGCTGTATGTTCCTACAGATGAGGATGAGGATGATGATAATATTGAGATAGATACTAATGAGGAGGTTCCTGAATGCTCTGTTACTGGAGGTGGAGATGAGCTTACTAACCTAGAAAATGACCTTGATTCAACGGGTAATTTAAATAATGGCTATTTTGTGTATTTTGCATGACTAACACTCCATCATCATATAAGTACTGGTGTGCTGCTTCTCTCTGTCATAGTTTTATTCCTTTGTGTCTTTTCAAGTCTTTTAAAACCTAGTGCTTTTTCTTTTTGAATATTTTGCATTCATGTTTAGTTGAAATTCAGTATCAGCAGTGAAATCATTTTTTCCAACAATGGCAGATTTGAATGTCTCTTGCTTGTTCGATGGGGGGGAAGGGGACCCCAGGCCCAATTTGTAAAACAGAGCCACCTGAAAGCACCCTGCCTGGATTGTCCCAGCAAAGCAAAGTAGGCAGAGGAGTGAGCAATCGCCTTGGTGAGTACAGCTGCTGCTCTCTGCACTGACATCCTGGCCCATCTGCTCAGTGAAGAGGAGCAAACGTGGCTTTATGTGTCTGTGTAGACTTGGTAACACTCCAGTTCCTTCCCAAGGACCAGTTAGTATGTTTATACCTTATTGCTCCAGTGGTGACATGGAGGTATAAATTTGAATGGAATTTTACTTATTTACTTTATAATGTTCAAATACCTAGGGTTTTTAAATAACCCATTTTAAAAGCGTTCATATTCTTGTAGAAATGCTTGCATAATCAGATCACATGCTGGTCAGGTAATAAGTCATAGTAGTGGTATTTCCCCTTTCAAAAATAATCAAGGAGAACTGGAGTTCAGGTGATAAATATGATGATAAGAATGTCAGATTCTTACAAGGGAGATGCTTATTTTACAAGGAGCTAGATCTTCAAAGACACAAAGCCCATCAGCAAGGGGCTCCTCTGCTTGGAGAGGGTTGCTGAAGAAGTTTGTCCTCTGTATCAGGCTACCTGTTACCAGCAGCCCTGGGGAGTGCTGAGGGCATCTTTGTAGTGTGGTGAGCTTCTCTGCCAGGGCGTTTCTGCTTACTGCATGTTAGCTCGAGCCCAGAGAAGTGTGGTAGGCGCAGGACAGCATCAAGGAAAAAAGCAGGACAAGAGAGAGCTTCTTGACAGCATCTTCTGACTTGGTTCTGCCCATGCCACTGGACTCAAGTGTGTGTCCCATAACATATTAAATCAAAACACTTCATTTAGTGTTTACTCTTTGTAAATTAATCTGTCAATGATGTGTATACAGCACTTTCTAGTCTTCTTTGAATGTGAAAGATTTGAGTCATGTCCTTATTTTTTTTTGTACTTGAGGATTTCCGAACACATAAGAAAATATATTTAGTATTTCCAGCATTTGTATTAAGCTGATTTAGAGCAGAATCCTGTCAAATAATACTCCAATTAATACTGGTTCATTTTAGGAGGAATAGAGAATCAGTAAATGAATGTTCTGTCACATCACCCCAGTGACTTACCAACATTTACTTCTTTGGGCCTTTTTTCCTGAGATGTCTTCTCAGGGATACAAGCCCACTACCCAACACTTCATCTCCACCATGGGAAGACACTGGAGAAAAACTGGGACATAATTTTGCACTTCAGTCTGCACAGTAGCCAGAGGTACAAATGAGTAAGGAAGAGAATGGGCAATAATACAGAAAGTGGTCTAATGCAGAAATCAGTGTTTTGGTGGAATTCTGCCAGTTCGTACCAAGTTCTAATGAAGGCAGAATCTCCCAGGAGCACCTACACACAAAACTATAAGGGACGTTTTACGTTTGGGTTTATTATTGACCATCCTAATTAATTTGTCCCCTGCTGGATCTTAGTCCCTCCCATCTCTCTCAAGAAGAGAAAACCTTTTTTATTACTATTTTTACTGCCAGTTGTTGGTTTTAAGTACTGTGTTTGTATTTGTCAGAACTTCTACCCTACACTGCTATGAATGTATCTGATAAAATGTGAACCTCTTATATCATAGTTATTACATGATGTTTATGTATAAACCTACGAGAATGTGCATGTACTTACATGTGAGCCTCAATTACAGACACCCTGACTGGGTGTGCCAGAGGAAAGGGAAACTATCCGTCATAACCCATCCCAGCCTGTCGCTGCTGGTGGCAGGCATCATTTGATTGCCAGTATGCCAAAAAGATTTTGGCTAATATGAGTTGGAGCACTCCAAACCTTGGAAGGAGCTGTGTGTCAAAACAGTCATGGCTCCACTTTCCATGCCAGCTAGAAGTCACCAGCCTGCAGTGAAAAACTCAGGCTGTGCCTGTAGAAATATGTCCCAGTTGCTGTTTAATCTGCATTTAACCCAAGGCACAGATGTGGTACTGCATGTAGAGTATATATGTGGGGGCTTTTCTGCGTTATTCTGCTTTCCTACCCAGGGTTAGCTCCATAGATCTGCTCTGTGGTTTGTTATTAACACCTTTCTCCTTATTATGTGTGTATGTGTAGGTAGCTGTGTGTGTAGGTGTGTTACAAATACATATAGTCAACGATCACGTACAGAATGAGCATTATTGGGAGGTAAAATTCTCAACTATTACTTCTTTGGGCTCTGATCCAAGTTGCTAAAAGTGGTGAAAAAATTTTGGGGTTTGGCAGACTTTGAATCTGTCCCATTGATGCACTTACGAAGCGTTTTATGGCTCCTGCAGCTTCAACATATTCTATAAATCATAGTAAAGTATTAATGGAAATGATCTCTTTTGATACTTGAGAAGCTGTGCCAAGGAGCCATAGGATAAATTAGTAGTTCACAAACTTGAGGGGTTATCAGTGCATAAAATATATGATAAATTGTTATGTGTCATCTTAAATGGCTTTTTAAGTATGATTTTATACTGAAGTATAGGGATATACAGATAGAGAGTAACTTCAATTGAACATTGTCTATTTTCTGTGGTGTTCATCTACTGTCTTCAAGCACATTTACTTATTCTTGAGAAAAGTTAGGAATTATTTATGTTCATTACATAAATCTACACCAATACATATTGAAAAAAAAAAAAAAAAAAAAAAAGATATAATTTTCCTTCTAGTTTTTACTTCTTTAGTTTGAAATGATAGCAAAGTGAATTAACTCTACCTTTTAAATTGCTATGTTGTTGTAGCAACTCTGCATTTAAATGCATCTCACTCTGTTGTATGTGGTATTTGCATATTTAGCAGAACAAAACAGTAAGTTGGTGGATTTGAAGCTGAAGAAGCTCCTATCAGAAGCTCAGCCACAGGTGGCAAATTCACTCTCCAGTGCTGCTCAGAAAGCTGTAACTGATAGCTCAGAGCAAGACATTAAGGTAAGTTTTGATTAATGCTTTTGTCTCAGTACCTGTGTGTTCCGATTTCAGGTTTGTACTTTGTGAGGAGGAAAATGATTTCTTATCAAATCCTTCCCAGTAAGAAATGCAGAAAATCTTCATGGCAGTACTGTTGCATAGTTTGTGGTGCACTGGGATGTTTTCCTGTTGATTAATCAACACTTTTCCTTTTCTTTTTTGTGATCTTGGTACTTGTCATTGGCATAACACTTACAGATGTAAGAAGCGTCTCTTAGTTCTGACTGCACCATTCTGTAATTTAAATCAGAAATGCAGCACGGGCTCCATCCTGCCGCTGGTGCAGTCAGCAGTGAGACTCTCCCTGACTTTGCTATGAGCAGGATTGGACTCTCAGTGATTTGCTTCTTTCCCAAGCCTGGCCCTCTGTTTTTTCTCCATTGAAATTAAGCCGTGGTACACTTTAAAGGTGTGCATACTTGGGTGCTTGACAACAAGTGCTTCTGAGAAAAATAGATGTGATTATATGGTGCATGTGGTCATCTTGCCTATCTCAATGTTCACCACTTCAGCATAAACCGCACACCAATCAATTTTCAATTTCATTTTCTTAATTAGACTCCTTGTGTTCTTACTATTATATATCTTTTTTTATCAAAATAGTCCCAGTATGTCATTAATATCCCTATGGCTCTGGGGCACTTCCAGTTGGGTATAACTTTTCACCCACCTGCAGTCTGTGGGGAAAGCACTGCTGACTGAAAGGATTTCCTTCCTCAGATACAGAGATGCTTTGAAGTCCCAAAACAATGACTTTCATTGCTTTTCCCTTACACTGTCGGTTCCTATAAATTGGTGATGAAAGTGTATGGCAGCAGAAGAGGACTTTCAGTCTCTATCTTTGAACAAAAGGAACCCTGGATCAAGTCTGATTTTTGCGTTCAATTTAGCTTTCTGCAGTGGATTTAATGCAAAATGAAGCTGGCCCAAGAATAATACAATGGATTGAAAAGGCTAACTGAATTAGTGGGCTTAGAGGAATACATTTGTAAAGTGGCAGAAGTCCCCAGTCATAAAAAGGTTTCTTAAAATGGGATTTACTGGCTAATCACACTGATATTTTAGCATGTTGCCAGGCCTAAAAAATTAGTCATGTTTGTTTATTTTGGTAAAGACTCTGGTTTAGGCTGTCAGATGGTTATTGTGCTATTAACAGGAAACCATCTTTTATTTAACTGGAATCATAACCACCCGATTAGTGCAGCTGAAAAGTCATCCAGGGGATATGAGCAATACTTTCTTTTAAGCTCAGTTCGACAAATGACACACAAGCCATCTCTTAGGGTAATTTGGTACCACCTAACCTGATGAAAATGGTGTTTCTCTTTGCAAAAAAAGCTTCTGTGAAGGAGCTGATTAATTTTTTTTCTAAGGTGCTCCCACAAAAGGTGCAACTTAACAGTTTATCCCTGTGTGTGTCTTTCTAAGGAAGAGTTGGAAAGCGGCATTATAAGGAATATATGGTGTCCATCTGTTCTCATGGAGCTCTTGGCATTGAGGTGGATTTGTTTTTTAATAAAATGCAGTTTACACGTTTCTAAATGAGGCATTCTGTGTTTGTGGAAAAGGATAAACTGTTACCTTCCCTTGGGGATTGTGTATCCCCGGCCTCCTTGAGGCTAGAGAATAGGCCATTGGAGAACTCCCTCATTACCAATTGTCTCAATGCAGAGGAAGGGCAAAGTCTTGGTAGCTTTTGATAACCAGTTTCAGCATTCAGCAGGCTTAGCTATTAGTCATGCATCTTAGCCTTTCCCTATTTACTTTCAAAACACTTAATAAAAATAATAAAAGATTAGGTATAAAATGAAATATTTGTTTGGTACACAGCACCTCGGTATCTGCAGCTTCCACACACTGCGGTGGTTCAGTCTTCTGGGATATTTCGTGTTGATAGAATCATTTGAATTTGTTACCAGTATTAACATAGGAAGCCCTGGAAAAGATAATTGTAGTTTCCTTAGCTGTAAAGGGCTTACTTACAAATCTGGCTTTGGAAAGTTATAGCTGATGAAATGCAGTTCAGTGGGGTAGTATTCTAATCCTACCTTTTAGCCTTCATCCAGCATTAGTGGTTTATCTCAATGGGCATAAAATTAGAAACTAGTTCTTCTTGTCATACAAGTCTGTGGGACTACAGAAAACGACAGATTTCTTTACCAGGCAGGGAGACAGTCTAAAGGCAACACGCTTTTAAAACGATACAGATCGTGTTCAGGGGCAGAGACGCCGCTACTTGGCAGCATCACTCGCAGTGCTTGGCAAATCAAAGTTGCAAAGGAGTGATTGTGATTTTTTTCCTTTAAAATCAGCATCGCTGGCAAACGCCCGTCACAATTAGTAGGTCTGGCTGTTGAAGTAGGGAGTCCTGCAGGAGGGTGTCCACATACAGCAAAAAGCCAGGCGTTGCCACCACACATTAAACAAAACCAGGGAAAAGTTAATCACTCTTCTTTTTTCCACAGTTGATACTTTCATACTATATAAACTGCAGCCTGAGTCATGAAAGCCTCTTTGCAAAAACTGTGTCCTGTCCACTCACTGAAACGTACCTTTCGAATTTGTGTCTTCCCGTTTGTAAACAAAAGAAACTGTTGTGTGTCTGGTTTTCTCCCTAGCAGAATGGAACAGAGGAACATCGTGCTGAGCGATTACAAAAAGCAGCAGAACGGTTTAGAAATCCTGTTGTGTTCAGCAAGGACTCTACCGTCAGAAAAACTCAGCTCCAGTCTTTCAGTCAATACGTGGAGAGCAGACCAGGTAGGAGAAAATATAAAACCTGTTTTCCCATCTTATGATTTAATAATATTGAACAATAAATATATGAAAACCCGATAATGTAAGTCCACATTTCAATACATAAATATCAAGCTTTATAATAATTTTACATGTCTTTTCCCTTTTTTCAAGAGATGAAAAGGCAGAGATCAATACAGGAAGATACAAAGAGAGGAAATGAGGAGAAGGCTGCGATAACTGAGACTCAGAGGAAGCCATCAGAAGATGAAGTGCTTAATGTATATTAATTTTTTGTCTGGTTTCATGATTGCTGATAATTCCAAACTGTATGTGGAAATAGTGCCTTTATTTGTTAAAATGAGATGTTAGGTTTTTTTAGATGTCAATCTCCAGTGCATTCAAAGCAGAGTGAGAGGGGTGCACTGTTGAATTAGTCTGCAGTGTGGTGATAATTGTCAGATAAAAAAAATGAATTTTTCAGAGTTCCACAGCCCCAGCTTCCTTGAGACATTTCCATCAGGGCACTTCCCATAAAGAGATTCCAGTATTGATCTACCGGGAGGATTTTAATTATTACAATAGCAGATACCGCAGAGCTGCAGTTAGAGGGAAGAGTCACATGAGACCTGCTAGAATTTCTCAGCCAACCCATTTTGTTGGCTTGGGTTAATGGGTGTTCAACCTTTCCATTATCCAGATCAGCCGTGAATTACTAGCTGAATGATGTTTGCATTAATATAATATATATGGTAATTTCTTCACTTAATTAACGGGGAGGTTCAGCTCAGTAGGGGTATGGGCTGATCATGTGTAAAATTGATTTGTGA
>JANRGW010017731.1:50000-85174 GCA_024733675.1 Psilopsiagon aymara
AAGGACAAGAACCACAAATGAGTTGGTTTTATAATTAACACTCTTCTAAGCACATCTGTTTTTTAATTTCGTGCTGCTTGGGGAGAGCCTCAGGCAAGTAAGAATCTCTGCTGACCTTATTCCTCAACAGCTGAAGCAGGGTGCTGTGTTGGTACAACTGTGTAGGGAAGGACTTAGACTGAATTGTCTTAATAAATATTTGCAGAACCATTGTCCCCATCAGCACAGAAGCACATTTTGCGTTGGGATTTTCAGCTTTGTTTCCGCATGTGCCAAAACCATACAAGATAAATGAAACAACTGAAAACTTGCATCATGACTCAGTCATTGCCTTGAAATGAAATTCAAGTGGAAGGCAGAGTCTGGTCTGCTCATCCCCGTTGTGTCTGCTGGGGACTGGACCATCTTTTCCTTCACCACTGTGCTTAGCCCTGTTCTTTATTAGACTTTTACTAGAAAGAAAGCTCTCTCTTCCTTCTCATCCTCCTCCAGCACAAAGCTGGGGGTGTTTTTTCCAGTGGGGAGACTCTTTGCCACCTTGCAGCTCTTCATCCTCTGAGTTTGAGAGTCCTTTTTATTTGCTTAGCCAGGAGGGATTGTTTCAGGCTGCAGCTTGAATATGTATACTGGTTACATTCATTTCACAGGAAAAGACTTCATCTCCTCTCCCATGTATCAAGGCATTAAAACAGGTGGGAATCTCCTTAGTATGAGCTAGTCTGGTAAGACCAGAAATACATAGCTACTAACCTCCGCACAGTGCAGATTTTGGTAAATGTGGGAGAGTTCGTAGCTTTCACCAAAAGGGAGGCAGCTGTAGGTATGGACAATGTATGTTCTCGGTTAGATTCCAGCTCGTGGCACTGTTTGACTTTGTTAGACATTCCACTTACTTTTTAGTGAAAGTTTCTTTAGTGAAAGTTTCTTTAGTGAAAGTTTCTTTAGTGAAAGTTTAGCATTGCAAGTAAGAGTTTGAAAATGCCACTCTAGCTTTACTAGGGAAACAGTAGCCATGAGGAGCCGCAAGGAGTGGATCTTAGAGGTTCTCTGTGCCTCATTCCCTTTCTGCTATGAACCAGGAGGAGGAGTCCCCGACACAGTGCTCTCTAGTCCGGTTCCTAGGATGCAACCTGGATTGTGGAAGTATCCCTTCCACTGCTGCTGCCCTTGCATCTTCTGCCCTGCATTAGGAATGGAAGCGAGGCTGTAGGAAGAGAGCCCAGGTCTTCATCTGCACATGCATTGCCACTTTCCAGCCCTGCAAAACAGCCTTTTTGGCTGGGGAAGCCAAGATTCTGGCTCTTGGCCAAAGGGGAGCTGATGTTTTCAAAGTTCGTCAGCCAGGCAAACAGTTTGGATCTGGCTGAAGCTTTGCATTTCCAGTGCCAGCTGCTCATGATTTGACTAGAAACACTTTTCTAAGATGTGTGAAAACATCAAAGTTATTAAAATCCCTGGGTTGCTGATTTCCATTTGAATCTGAATAGTCACAGTTTTATTAATATCCAGTAATTTATGTCACTCGTGGCGTAACCTCGGTCCTTGGTCTTCGCTCTTAAAATGAAAATGTAATCTCACCTTGTTCCAGTGTTTACTGGTACATTGCAAAACTGTGAGGAGAATCAGTGCTTCAGTGCCTTGAACTCCGTAGAATAAGCTGATGGCACATTTGCTATCACTGTCTGGATATATGTAAGAGCTGCCCATATGGATGGGGTTTTGCAACATACACCATATGAAATACACTGTCACAAAAAAAATCAGTGGGTTCAAGTGTTTAGAGAAAACACAGCGCAGAGGTTCAAGGAAGAGGAAATAGTTGCATGATTGAGTATAAAAATCATATAATCTAATATCACTCATTTCTCTTCTTCTTGACACGAAAAGGGCACTAAATGGTGACAGGGGTAGGATTATCTTCCTTTCTTCAGGATTGTACTTACCCGTGTTGTGCCTAACCTGTTGTGGATAAAAAAGTTTTGTCTCTACTTCTGACAGTACCTTCCTCTATTACAAATTGTTCTGTCATTATATTTTAAGGTGTCTATCATCTTGATATCCAAATGCCAATTAAAACCAGAATTATCACATAATACAAATAAAAACCAAAGCAGCCTAGTTTATAAATTTCTAATCTAAATTTAGTTATTCTTCAGTCACTATTTCTTCACTAATTGCAAAAACAACTATTTGGGAGAAAAAAAAGAATACGGCTATCAGATATTTTGTTATCTGACCACAGGGTATAAAGTGGGTTTAATTGTTTTTTTTTTCTGATTAGCTGCAAACTCCCAAATTCAAGTAAAAGCATATTTGTATGTTCCATATGAGATCCTGTACCTTACCAGTGGGTGAGCATGTTTGTGGTACTGTATAAGGATTAATGAAATAAAAAACCCACCCTCTGCTGCTGCTGATTGACCACTGATGGTAAATGTAATTGAATTAGCAGTGCACTGAAATAAATGTAGACAAAATAAATATAGACAAGAAAATCTGGTGAAAGCTTCTGTAATATTTTAGATTAATAGGCATACAGAATTCTTCACATTTTTTTATTACGTTGTCCCTAGATGAATTCAAAGTAATTGGGGTGGTTAATTTTATTTACACAGAGCCCGTTCACAGCGCATTAAATAATAGAGATAATTGAACAAGAATTGTCAAGTGTGTACTGATATCAGACATATTACAGAAGGGAATGTGCATAAAACTTCATTTCTATGCAGCCATTGTTTATGGTAATTAAGTACACAGATTTATCCCTTGGTTGCCTTCCAAGCTTATGGCAACTGCTATTGTTGTGCTCCATTAATATGTAATCAGGAAATAGTTTAATTTTCTAATCTGCAGTTTGAGAATTCACTTTCTAACAACTCTTAATTACTGCATTGCCCTAATGATGCTCATGGTTAGGAAAACTGAACCAATAAACTCCATGGAAGAAGCCAGAGGGGATTATACTTCCAGAGGTGGTGCTTACTTAATAAACTTGTTATGCTTTCACCAGAGGGAGCTCAGTGTCCTTCAAAAGCAACTAATTTTATATTTCAGAGTTGTACATACCCACGGTGCAAAGAGTTAACGTACCGTGTGTGGTGGGGGTGGCTGTAAATTTGATTCACTAGAGAACCAGATAAGCGATACTATCACCATTTTGGTTTTTTTCCTACTGTATACTAATTGTAGAGTTTAATTGCACAGGAAATAATGCAGGTGGTTTAATCTATTGTTTTAAACTGTCCTCATGGGTTTATTTTTGTCAAGTTGGTTTTCTTTCATTAGCCACATTAGCTAAATGCAGTATCGTAAGATCTTGCACAGGCAGATAAGCTCTAGATTGACAGCTATCTTATATTTGCTGTTTTCAGGGTGAATCTTAAACAGCAGAGGTGGGGTTTTTAATCATTTTCATTCTCTGCTGTCCCATCATTCACCCCAATGTGATTTCCATGCTGTTGTTTTACCTAGTACAACTCCAGTGACTACACTGAAGCTATTTTGGGTTTGTGGTGTTGCTCTAAGATGAGAATCAAGCCACTGAGATCTTGCAGTCTATCTGTGCTGACTCTACCCAGAAGCATGCAGTCCTCTAAATGCAAAGATCTGAAAAAGGAGACCTAAAGTCTGCTGAGATTTACCCTTCCTGTAGTATCTGATACACCTTGGTGATACCCTTAGTGCAGGTAGTCCTGGGGGTGGATCTTGACAAGCTCTGCCTTTTTAAAGGCACTCAGTGTGGCTTGAGAGTCTTCTATGCGTTTTTCTTCTGGGCTTGGGGCATTGGTTTTTTTCCAACTCATTCCCAATTTCAACACCCCAGGTGCTCAGAATGGGGCAGGATTGCCATCTCCCAACCACTGTTGCACTTCTCCTTTTTCAGCGCCTAAGCTTCCTTGTCAATAGGACTAATTACACAGTGAACCAAGCAACAAACATTAGAAACCCTGTAAACACATATGTTGTGTCACTGCAAATTAACTCTTACCAATCGAAAAAGCAGCATATGCTTTGTTGCCACATGTGAAAGGAAAGTCACATGTATTAATTAGTTAGCGTTTTACACCACTTTGAAGATAGAAAGGACCAAGGTTTGTAAGAGGGAAACATTTGAATTTATTAATAGAAATGGAAAAAGGTTGAGCTAAAAAAGTACAGGCACGAAAGAGGGTTTAAATAGTTGATTTAGTCTCCTGTAACAGAATAAAATTTTCACTTTTCATATTAAATCTCATCCTGGGATGAATTTATATTCACTCTTTTTGCCGTAATGTTTCTTACTGTCCTTTGGCATTTACCAGTGTCGGACACTAAAACTCTGGTTCCAGGAAACCTGGATTTTGTTTTATAAGTAAATAATATAAAATAAATTATGAAATAATATCGACATATGCAAAATATATTAAAAGGATCACATATCTGTATTATACACATCACTGTACGGAAATATATGCTATTTTATTTTAATAGCAGTCCAGGGCACATATCAGTGGTAAGTTACAGTCCATGAGTACCTATTTAGTTAAACTGTAGTAGCTGTCTAACATCAGTTAACCAAAAATTATGCAGATTTCTTCTCATCTGGCTTTATAGTGTTTGAGGCATGAAATGCACAGATTCTTTATACCAGAGCACATACGAAAAAGAGAGAGACAAAAGGCATTGGACCATTAGGTAGCTGAGAGCCTGGGCTGCTGGTGTCAGGACTGCAGCTTCCCTCTATCTCCTTCCTTATCTTCAACACAGTCAACAGCTGTGGTGAGCCTGTGCCTTACAGCTATATTATCCAGAAGCCAGGTCTAGAATATATTTTTTTCTTGGGCGGCAGCAGTATCTGGCTGGTTCTTTGGACAGCTTCGGGGCTGGCTGGCTGACTGACACCATTGTTAACCATGCTCGTGGCTGTGAAACTGGCTTTTGGAACCGTCTCAGGGTCAAGTTGCCAGTAAACTGTCTGGGTTGCTTTGTGCTTCAGGATGCTTTTTTTTTTTCTTTTTTTTTTTCTTCTTCTTTTGCTTTCTCTCACCTATTTGAATGATGAAGAATGCACTCGCTGTCAGGTTAACAGAATAAGTCTCCATGCCTATTGCTTGTAATAATAATAATTCATAAGGTGACTTGTTTTGGATATTCCTATGTCTACTGTATTGCCTCAAAGGATAGGTCATCGACTGATTAGTAATCTCTTTACGTAATTTCCCCTTGTAAACTCATTCAAGAGTGAATTTCCTACCTATGCTGTTGCATCAAAATCTGCATAGAAAGACAAAAAGAACTTCTACCAGGACAAGCCGTTATGCCCAGAGATAAAGCATGCATTCACAGGGCAGAAAAGGGAAGCAAATAGATAAACATGTACGTATCGCTGAGATTTTTTTCCTGCCCAAGACAAAAAGAAAGGTGCAGATGAGAGTCCCTGCTCCAATCGGTTACTGTGTCACTGCTCAGACTTTCTCAGACCACTCGCTCACAACTACCTTCACAAAAATGGCTCTTAGTTTTTTTAACTGGGAGATATGCTTGTCTGTTAGTTTTCCAGCAAGTAGAAGTATGAAATAGAGAGGTGGCATTGAAAAATGTTGCTGCAAAGTGCATGCATTCAGAAAAAATACATTTTCCATTACTTGTGGGATGCCTCAGAAATACTGCTGTAACCCAGGCTGTTAATATGCATTTAAAGAGTCAAATCCTGAGGCAGCAGAAGCAGAGGTAGCTTGCTTGAAATAAGTGAAATTATCTCAGTTTTAGAGCAGAGGGAGATCTAATCTTACACTCCCTGTTTCATTCATAACCACAGCTTCCAAGCTGAAGCACGTGAGGACACTTTCAGGCAGAGGGCTTTTGTACCTAATGGTAAAGTGTGGGCTGAGAGCAGACCTCCAGTGTCAGCTCTTTTGCCATTGCTATGCATCACCTTCTAATAAATATATTGCACCTGTACAAGCAGCTTTCTCAGAGGGAATGGGTATCCTAAAATAGACCTGTGTGGCTATACAGCACGCACATCCGTAAGGTTAGTGGCAGTAAATATTCTCAAGTAGTATCTGCGCCCTCTGATTTCCCTACACCCGAAATGTTTCACCTTTGTGAATTTAAATATTATTTCTACTTGGAAGTCAAACTGCTCATCATCACCCTAGTTTGACTAAAGATTTAAGCTGAAGTACGTGAGCAGCATAGAATACATTTCTTGCTCAGAAACACAAACAGCTAGCCAGGCTCTAAGTATATTATCAGGCAAGTTCTTTCAGAAACGTATTGCTAAAGAAGCTTAACATTAATTATTGTAACTTTGGGAAGATTACATCCACACTAGCCTTGTAAGAAGCAGCATACACTTCTTGACCTCCAATGCTAGAGCTTTAAGACACAAGAATGGCATTTTACCAACTTTAATGGGATAACCAGTATTAATCTTTCAGCAGTAAGGGAAGAAAAAGTGTTTAGAGTATAATACCCTTCTGAGTTCTGATAGGGGCTGCCTGTTGTGTGTACTGCAATCATAATTCATTTGTTTCTCTTGTTTTGGTTTTGTTTTCTTAATTATTTAAGGAGGAAATTGTACTAGAATTATTTTTTTCCAAAGTAACCCATTTACATATTGGCTTCTAGCCCCAGCCCTTCTTTCTGTTTGGATGCCAACTTTTTTATGTGGTCTCTGTTTTTAAAATTCCTTGCCAGCAATATTTGTGAGAGCTCTGCTGTATGTCTAGTAAAGAAAGGCACAAGAAGTTGCAATTGCCAAGTTGCAGGCCTTCCAAAATTAATGGATTTCCTTCACTTCAATTGAATACACAGTCTGCGAAGTAGAGAGAAAAAGATGTACAGTATGAATGAGAGCTAATATTTCCCTATCGTAGTGGTACTACTTGGGAAACACCATAGTGCCTGGCTATGCTAAGGTCAGTTATTTACCTTTCATAAGTACAGGGTAAAAGTTAAAGTTTAACAAGGCATTCTCAATTAAAAATTACATTGATGCTGATGTGTGTTTCATAGAATCCATTATGATCTGCTCCCAAATAAAGAAAATGCAGCAGGATTTCAAGCACATCTCTATTTACATAGTTCAGTGCATGAGATTGCTGGATTATGATTAATTTTAATAGCTACATTAAAAAATACATCTAACATCATTCTTAATTAGAATAATCTCTAAAGCCAGTTAAATGTTTCAGAAGACAAACAGTTTAATTAGCTAACCTACAGAGGCTCCCCTCCCCCAAATGTGCAGTAGTCTTAGGCTTGGTGTTAGCCTTTCAAGCAGTCTTAAACAATCGGATGAAAAGGGATTTTAGGAAGATTAGAGGACGGGATGCTTTAGACGTTGTCCGTTAATCATGAGATATGCACCATCTACAAAGTTTCACAAAGAAATGAGAATTTAAATAAAATTTACTTTGGTTATCTAGTTAGCATGAATTACAAGCTATAACATCCAGTGATAAGACTATTTAATAAATGTATTCTTTTAATTGTCGATATGAGCAAAAGTACATGCTGGGGTGTAGTAGCAAGTGATATACCAGATTAACATTCTGAAAGGGACAATGCTTTTTTTCCCAGAAACCAGGCCTTTGTTGAACTATCCCAGGGTGCCACTAGAATTTCTTTTTTTTTAAGGGATTCAAACTAAAACTTCAAATAGAATTGTTAGAGTTGGATCTTCATTTTCTCTCCGACCCATCTTCAAAGAAATGTGAAAAAGATCTGGGGCAGTTTCTTTCGCTTGGTTTCTTGTGACTTTTTTTTTTTTTTAATTTAAGGAAGATTACTTTTGGGGCTCAGTGCTTTTTTTAATTTGCTCAGGTACAACTTGGTTTCTGTCGAAACCTAAGGAAGGCTGAACAGTTTATACCTTCCTCCCCTCCACTTGGGCATTTTCTGCTTGTTTTCTTCCTATTTTAAAATTAGAGCTTTTTTTTTAATGCATCTGAACAGCCTACTGCGAGGTAATGGGTACTTCCAAAGCTTTCCCCTGAATGACCTAAACAAATCCTCATTTCTTATTTTTCCTGGAAAATTTGTCATCATCCTTTTTATTCTTGAAGCCAACAAATTTGTGTTTCTCACCTAAATTAGTCGTGGCAGCAGGATGAAAATACCTCTGTCCTAGGTTGAGGTGGTCTTATTTTAAATAAATCCCCATGCTTTCAGTCCCTGTCTACACACCCTGGGGGGAACTGTTTACCTGTGCTGAGAAGCAAAGGCCAGCTCTTAAAGAGGAGACACTGACCCTTATCTAGCCTTTAACATGAGCAAAGAATTGAGAGTGTTGCCTTTACTCCTTCCGCTCAAGTCCCCTGAATTTGTGACAAACAGATTCCTGGTGTAGGAGCCCCTTGGGAAAATGCAAATGTCAGCAAATCACCTCTTTTAACATGGGGCATGCAGGCAGAAGTCAAATGTCATACCTACCCTCCCATGCGATGCTTAGAAAGGTGTATGCGTTGGGACACCCTTTGCTTTTTCACTATAGCATGAGATGTAAAAACTCAAAACAAAAAAGAAAGAGGGGGGAAAAAAAAGACAAAAAGAAGAATCAGTTCTCGATACCTACAAGTTGGCTGATGTGACCCTGTGCCACCTACCAGTGTGCTGGCTGTGACCCAGCGATGTGATACTCCAACAAGCTGAAAGAGATGGCTGTCTCCGCTTTCTTTTGACCTCCCAAGGCAGCTGCCTAGTAGGGACCAAATGGCATGGAAGAAGAATATCTGCTTCACACCTGCTTTCTCCAAACCGCCTGACACAATGCCATCGTGCCCAGCAGGCTCCCTTGGGAGGCAGTCCCATCCCTGGTCCCCTCTCCATGGAATACCAGGACAGGATAGTTAAGATAGTTTTCTGTTCTTCAAAACATCATTAGGATTGAAAAAATGAATCTCTTGCTTGCACATTTTGCATAAATACATGGTAAGTTATCAATTGATGTTCAAATAGCTTAATTGAGTTTGAGGGGGGAAAGGTCATTTAATTGGTCTATTGAAATGTTAACAGAAACAGATACGGCAAGGAATAGACTTTAATGGCTGCAGTGTGGCACTGATGTCTGCATTCACTTGCAAAATTGTTAATTAGGGCACTTTGGTAGTTCATTTGCTTTTGTATTGATGTGCTTAGTCCAAGGAGAGAAATAGGGTTTGTGTATGGTATTTACTTGGGGCAGCAGAGGCTAACTGTACAGGCAGGAATAAGGAAAATAAAGAAGTGTAAATCCGAACTGGTTTACAATTTGTGCCAGTGTCTTCGTTAACATTCTTCCGGTTATGCAAGGCATTTTGTAGTGGCTCATGTAGTTTTGTATGTGATTAAGTTTGAGATATATATTTAGCTTCATTGTTTTAATCATTATAGTAGTGGGCTCCACACTATAATATGAGATTATTTTTTTTTAAGTTACGGATACAAAGCTTTCTACACTAGATTAAAATAGACTGTGCTGCAAAACAAAGAATTAAATATCTGTGTTCGTTTTGCCCCTGGAAGAAGGTGTTATCTCCTTAAATGCATACCAAAAGAATATTCAGTTGCAATTCCTGGCCCACAGTCATCAGTGCCAGTGAAATTACAAAACCAGTCCCTAGTGTATACTTTAGGTCCATGGTTCATCTCTTACAGAACATAAACCTTTAAGGTATTGGCATTTTGGATGTGGGAATGGCAAAATTGCACCGAGTATCCACCAGCACTTTTTGAGGGTGGTAATTGCAGGGATTAATCCTGGTGCTGTTTCCTAATAGACATGCTGCATGCAAAGCTTTATATTTGAATTGGCTGCAAGAAGGCTGTACTGTGTACAGTATATAATAATACATTATACCCAAGGTGCTCTCTATAAACAGAGAGGCAAGAAAAAAAAAAGAGTGAAAAACCAAGCCGCTATGAATCGTCACTTTTACGATAGGGATCCTGTTGTCCTACTGGAATAGGTTAGGAGAGAAGGCATTTTGCAGCAAATAAAGTGCCAATCTTAACAGTTCCTAAATGAAAAGGACTTTTTGTTCATTATATATTGTAATTTCTCATTTGGGTGCTGTGTCTACCATTTGTTTCAGCATTCGGGGCTTTGGTGAGTAGTTTGTGACAGAGCGTTTCTTTTAAACTCCAGGCACTCCTGTAACGAGAGTTGACATCAGCTTCATTTAATCATATGTATTTGTGAAAGTGCTTATGTGAAGATCACAAATATGCACAGTGCAGCTATCTAGTTCTGCAACTTTAATCCGAGTCCCAAAAAGTTTCATTGTGGCCCTATGCAAATGTATTTACATAGGAATGGGTCTTGGGTCCTTTAAAGAAGGCAACAAAGTTAGAAGACTGAGGCCAACAAATAAATGAAAGTTTCTCTAAATCCATTGGATAATAGAGGCAGTGTTAAGGCTAACCACAGTGTTGAACTAAACAGAGGGATTACTCCTGGGTTTTGCATCAGTTGTTTTCTGCCGGGTGGCCTCACTTGTCAAAAAAGAGGAAAAAAAAAGTTTAACGGACGAACATTCACATGGCACATTGAGAAAAGAAGTATGCTTAATTCCATCAAAGCTCAGAAATCAGTCATTAATTTATTCTAACCTCCAATTGTTGGTCATTTGTGAAACATCTGGCCTTTAAGTCATAGGAACCTAAACATAAGTACAATGTGAGCTCTTCTGAAGATGGGAGTTGGGTGCAGCGGGGGTGCTGTGTTAGCGTGTGTGCACGTATGTGTGTGTATTGAATAGGTTGCAACTGCCACTTAATTTCAGAGAGTTTGAAACATATTAAAATGAATCCTTCAGTTAATTTACTCTTGAAATTAGATTATTGTTCATTTGCATCTTGGAAAAGTTCTGCCATTCAAAAGAGTCTCTTTCTTCATGGTGAGTTAACAGTTAGATATTTAGCAATCTTGCAGCTTGCTAGTCAGAAGTAGTTTCTAATGAAGTTGAAATTTGAGATAGAAAATGTATAAAAGCTTTCAGGAAAGACATACCCTATTTTCCATATGGCTAAGTAATTGTTATGATATTTGTTTTAAAGCTGGACTTAGACACTCCTGACTGCCCTCTAATTTGATATGGCTGGTCCCGGCGATTCTTCTGGAGGAAACTTTCGTAGTAGAATGCAGTGAAGGAGATAAATAATTTTGCAGCTATAAGCACATTTTAAAGTACAGAAAATAATTCAATCGCCTTTACTGATGTGCGGATAACAGTCTCCAGGTTTTTTGTCTCTGCTGGGAGTTGGAACTTGAGTGAAAAGGAGCTGAATGATTAAAAGCAGTTTTGAAATAAAGGTGGCATCTCAGAGCTGGCAAAATTCTGCCCTTTGTTAAGCTTAAAATAATGCCTGCTATTTAATTCTCTGGGCTTGAGGGCTGTTTTTGCTTGGGAAGGGAATACAGTTCTTCATGTATAGCTTAAACGTTGCAACATCCCCTGTGATGAAATTTCATGTATTTCACATGGACATAGAGTGAAATTTAATTTTAAATATGATAGAAATATTTAGATCTACGTGGCTATGCAGGTATCTCAGAGCTTTTTGTCTTTGAGCACTCACCTGCTTGTACTTGGTTTTGTTTTTTAAAGACCAGTTGGCTCCTCTTTGGCCTGACCATTTGCTTTTCTTGATCAGCAGAGGCTGGCAGCAGCTTTAAGGCTGTTTTGATGATAATGGTAATGATGCTATCCAAGCGCATAACAAAAAGAAATAATTTTGAAGGTTTCCTATAAAGCGGCTCTTTCTCTTAATATTTGTTTATCCTTTCCCCCTTGCTAAGTAAAGAAAAGTTTAATCCCCACTCCATTGTGAAATTTACTGTACCTGAATCTAGACCACTGTAACTCCTTTCAAGCCAGGTTTTATCCATTTCTGCTAAAGGGATATCTCAGATTTTGGCAGCCTGACACACATTATATTAAAAAAAAAATCCAATGAGTAAATTAGAGGCGACTTAATATATTTGGATTCCTAGCGCTTACTTGTCCCTGCCATAGTGCAGCTAGAATTTAGCCATGCAAATTCAAAGCATGGGTATCCGTGGGCGCTCACATGTTGCAAAGTGCGTGTGCGTGTGTGCACATGTGCACGACTCACCAACACAATGCATAAAAAGTCACGTTTCAACTTTATTAAAGCCTTCGTTTCCAAGGCACTGATGTCCAAAGGGCTTCTAGGATAGTGGAGATGAGAGGGAAAAAAGTAAAATCTCTTTAAACAGCTTGTGAAATGTAATGTTTGAAACGGTTCTTTCAGAACGTGCAGATTATGGCTTGCGTAGTGACTCTTTCCAGCTCTCTGGGAAATGAGCTGTTGACATTCTTTTGGGTCATCATCCGAGATAGGAGGGCAACCACAAGGATTTAGCAGATAAATTCATCCAAAAAGACCTTTATCCATTTCATTGCAACTTGGAAACGTTCGTGTCGAATAGCAGCATTAATGTAGCCTTTTTAGCCCTTCAAAGTGAGCCTTATGTTTAAAAATATATATATAAAAAAATAAATCAAATGACCGGGGTAATAACTTCTCTAGGTCTTCTAAGAGGTAATTCATTATTTACATAATTCTGGAGCATAAACCCATCTTTCCTTCAAGAGGCTCTGAAATAGAATTGGGGGTCTTATACAGTGAAAGAGCCTCTTTTGAATTCTAATCAACTGGATCTGTCCCAAATTCATTTCTAGTTGATTGTGAACAGTGGAAGTCAAATTAATTTCTTCTTATCTTGTCTTTTGAAGAAAACCAGTAACATGTTTAGAAGGTTTTATTTTTAAATACAGATCAGAATTTATTTTATGAAGGTTTTTTTGTTCTTCTTTTTATTTTAACTTTATAAACCAGGTGTTGGCAGCATGGGTTTTGACAGCCAGGCGACAGCTCTGCATTAGCATAGGTGATTATGAAACAAATAGGAAAAAAAAGATTTATTTTTTTTTTACTTGAACTCAAATGATACTATATGGGCTGAATGTGCAGGCAAGGTTCCCACAATGCACTGTGAAAACCTAGGCTAACAACCACCCTGCTGCGTTGAAAACCCCCAAAAAAGACAAAAGCACAATGAAATAGAAAGCTTACCACCGGTAGCTTTCAAAACGACAAACTAGGCAAACTATACATCTCCACCACTCCAATTTTGTCAGAATGCTAATGAGCTTGCTCTGATCTTTACTCGGCTTCCCGTGTTTTCTACATCTTCAAGGACCACATGGCGCTAGCAAAATAAAGACAACTAAATGAGAATTTCGAATGCTTTTTGTGTTAGGACCTGGTGCCTTTCAGTTGACGCACTCGTTGAATATTCTCAACTTAAAAGCGTACAACAGGGGGCTGGGTATGAACTTTTTAGCAGGGGGAAATTTGTACAAAAGTAAATGAGTGTGATGAGGAAAATATGAGAAAAATTTCTGATTAATTTCCGCTCTATAATATCAATGACACCTTCAGCCCCTCTCATACTCCTCTAACAAGAGATGCTGATAAAAGATGAATGATTCTGTGTTGTTCGCAGTGAATGTTTAGTGGTTTTTTAATAGCAGCATTCTACATAAAAGGCACCAGGAAGTACTCTGCATTAGCAGTTGAGATCACTACTTAATAGGATGATGTCTTTTAGCTTTTGTCACAAGATTATTAGAAAGGATGGGTTTCTGTTCTCATCCCAGCATACTTTGGAGTGCTTGTTGAGTATAAGTGCTAAAATACAGGTTTCTCAGTATTGTTTCTCATGCAAAGTAAAAGCCCTTTTAATGCAACACCTTTTACATTTTTTCTTTTTTACCAGGTGATTTTTGTCATTGATCTCTTATCTGCCCCCTTTAGCTGTATTAAACACTTGGAGTAGTATGCTTCTCAATGGGAGCTTGATGATGTCTCTGTGTATAGCTTCACTATCAAAAATAAATCCCTTGCATGCTCTGCACCTTCACAAACCTGATTACCGAGCTGTATTTACCAGTCTGTAATATACCGTCTTGAATGCTTCTTACTGGAGTCATCTAGTCTGCAATACAAATTTGCACTAGAGGAGGGAGGGGGAAGCTAGGAGGAGGCATCCTACTCCCTAAGCCAAGTTCTGTCTTTTAAAAACAATTAAATTTGCAGTTCCCTTTGGATTTCTCAAAAGTAAATGCAGAATTGTGTTCACTAGTGTTAGGGCTCGGGGAGTAAAATGGTGAATGCTCCGTTTTACCTGAGTAAACCTGAGGTGAACTCAATTTAAAAATTGTTTCTGTTACCATCTTCAAGCTCACAAGCAGGCAGTATAAAAAGTGTTAATGCATATATATAAGACAAAAAAATCATGATCTTTTCATATTTTGATATCTTACTTAAATCAGAAAGAATTAATTAATAACACCCTAAGTTTTATAGTAGTTTGCCAGCCTTCCTTTCTTGCAGTGTTTTTTTGCTTAGCTCAGCATGATTGATCTCAGGTGAACTGAAAACTTGCCAAACCACAAGGTGATAGAGAGTTGTCCAGCCATACTGTGAGAGACAAAGATGCACATGCCGAAGCACAGCAAGAGAAAGGATGGTGTAACAACGGCAGTTCTGGCAGGATAGAAAACTTCAAAGTATCACTGAAAACAACACCTTCACCATTTACCTATTTACATTTAGCATGAAAACTGAGTGAAAGTGCTTGAAAGAAATCTGAATATGTGAGTGATACATATGTGACGCTGGTTTGGGTTTTTGCTGGTGTTAGTTTCCCTATTGGAAATACATAACAATTCAGAGGCTAGAAGGGTATTAATAATACCAATTTGTGTTGGAGAAAAGATTATTGACACAAAAGTCAGTGATTTTTATTGTAACGTGATAACAGTTCACAAACTATGCATTGGTAGCTGCTGTTTTTTTGAAGCAAAGCAATATTATAAAGCACTCGATGAGATGCTTCTTTCTCCAGTGTTCAGGAATGTTAACTTGCTGCCAGGGTTTTGATAATGGGAGTTTTGGCAACTGTCAAAACCCTGGGTGAAAAAGTGCAACAACATTATGATCGAGTTCTTGTTTACAATATGGTAACTGTGCCTCTGCATTGCATCCAAGTGTGACTTGACTGACCTGAAGCCCACAGAGTTCTGTAGAAATGCCTGCTAGTACTGAATCCATGCAGTGTAAAGCCATTCATCAAAATTTGTAAATGCAAATAAACTGGCATGCTAGTAAGCTGGTTTTCTGATGTGAGTCTTCAGGATCCAGATCTTTCATACACAAATTAATGTGCAAGTATTGGTTTTGTATTTGCCAGAACCATGCATTTGATGAGAAACTGAAGACTTGTTGAGCTCTCAAGGCTTGTCAAACTTTTTCCAGCTTCCCTTCTGTCATTTTGCCTCCACAGTCTCTTACTGGTAAACTCCTCCCTCTCCAAACTCCATCTTTTGCAATTAGTTGTGGTGCAATCTTGCTTGCCTTTGCTAAAGAAAGACTAGCCACACATTTCCAAATGCCCAGCATTTCTACAGCTAAGGAACTCCCACAGAATGAACACACCATGCAGACTCCGGGGCTCACAGTTCTGACTCTAATTCACCACATCTCTTCGGTCTTAGGTCTGTGCACTGGTAGGTAGAAGTTCGCAGGAGGAGACCTTTCCAAGAGCAGACTTGGGCAGTGTGCGTGTGCAGCCTACCCCGGCCAAGTTCATCAAATCATTAAAGCAGCTCAGCAGCAACAATGACCTTTTTTTGTTATTTTTCCTCAAAGTAACACGGAATTATCATTGGCTGGAAGTACAGAAAGATGTCGGCCTTGTCTCCATGCACTTCCCTGGCTTGTGGCCTCATCACTGCTTTAAAAGAGCCTGTCAACATAAGTGCTTGAGGCCAGCTTGAAGAAGAGAGTCTGAGTGTAGCATTACCTGCGTAGCAGGAGGCTACTCTGGGAGGGCCCTAGGCGCTATGAATAGGCTTGCAAGCCTTCCAAAAGTCTTGCAAGACCCAACAGACATTTGCTTCTTTTAACTGATTTCCATCTATCATTGTGGTATTGCAGTATAAATGCTCTTTCATGTGGTAGGCATACTCTTTGGCTTTATGCCTGGAAGTTAGCTTTCTCTATAGTCAGTGTCTGCCTGTAAAGAGAAGGCAAAGGGAAAGGCGATTTGGTCACCCTGGGGCTCCCAGCCCACGATGTTACTGCAGTCTGTAGAAAACTGTGTTATATTTTCATGGGTTTGTTTTTTTTTTTTTCCTATTTACCACCAAAACCACCTCTTCTGTCAAAACTGGAAACTGTGAGGCCCCAGGACACCTCAGCCTACCTGAACTTGTCCAGATAACTCTGGGAAGCTTTGGATCCCAAAAGTACAAACCTGCCAACTCCCAGTAAGAGTAGGTGTCTTCATTAGCACCAGTAGAAGGTCACATTCACTGCCAACTATCATCTCAGTTCAAGCAGTTGCTTGGGTTACATTTAGCCCTCACCATTAGAAAAGTCATTTTACACTGTCCACCACCCCTTCCCTGTTCCAGGAGAATATGTTCTAAAGGAAGTAAGACAGTTTTGGTAAAAATGAAATAATATGCTGACTTAACATAGCACAATTCAATGACTTTAAGGTTAAGTGGTCTCTCACTTCAAAATCTTGCCCAGCCGTAGCTTGCCAAGTAAACAGGCAACCGATGTAAGGAGTAGTTATGAGCCATAGAGAAATTACTCTCACTCATAACAAAGTATCAAACTCTGCTTGTCAGCCTAAAAGTGAAATCATCATCTGCCAGACCATCATCACCTTCTTGGTGGATTTCCAAGCGTGAGCTACTGTTTTTTCCATAGCTTCAAAGTCTTTATCAGGTAATGGTGCATGTTTCCTGTGCTGCAAGCAGAGGTCTGTTGAATATTTTTGCCAAGCCTGTGCTTCTTCTGAAGTTGTGTTACATGAGAAAATTTGGGTACAAAGAATACCATAGGGAATAAAGGACACGCATTGGTTCTGCTCAGTGCTAGGACCCCTGCAGGCACTGTCCTCAAGGCAGGAAGCATCACTTTCTTACTGGAGTCTCTCCAGATGTTTCAGTTGAATCTCACCTCTTGTTGCCTGAATTTTGGGCCATAAACTGTGTCTTTTCTTGGTCTGGTTTGATGCTCCTATGTTTAAAATATATTCATACTCTTTATCAAGCCCAAGCATTCTGGTTCTGTTGATTTTTTGTTATTTTCTAGTGGCCACTGCACTGACTCATCATGTAGAGAAAATTAGCAATGTTTGAGGCAATTCATCTTTTGTGGAAGTTTCAGTCCTGTGATAATTTTAGGTTGCCAAGACTACAGGCCACAAGTGTTTGTCCTCCTGTGAGTCAGTCCCACTCCAGGTAGAATAAATCCTTGCGCGTGCTGAGATGTGGTCAGAATCCTGACCTTCTGTTTACACAGCTCTCAAAATTTTAAATAGCCTCTCTGATTTATTATGTTTCAGAAACCAAAGAAATTACAAGTTTCCTGCTTGATATTAGGCTAATTTGATGTGTGCTTGTGATAAAGGCATTCCCTCACTGGTAGCTCTGTTTCATTAGGGTTACAGTACTTTTGGGGGCTGAAATAGAGTGAGACAATGCACTGCAATGTAACTCTGCCTGGCAGATTCTTGGCAGTCATTACCTACCTTTATGAGACTCCATTGTGTGGACATCAATGTCTCCTTCTCAACTGTTCTCAGACAGCAAGTTTTAGAGGCCATGAATTTGCCTTTCTAATGTTCCTCAGGCATTTTCTCATCCATTTCAGACTTGGAAAATTGTGCTATGGCTGCATGTGCTAGCTAGCTCTTCTGCAGTGTCATCGAAAATATCCCGTCCTGTTTATCTCTTGGTGGCTATTCTTATCCATTTTCAGTGATCTTTAGTAACTGAGAAGGTCCTTGTTCCGTGAAAGGAAGTGGTATTCTGGAATAAAACTGGGCATGATAATCTGAAATTGGAGGCATGAAGCTCAAGGTGGATCAAGAATTATTTTAACAAACATTCAGAGCTTTTCCACTAAAGGTGGTCCTCTGAAAGTGGAGGAGAGTGATTTTTCAGAGAACACATCTCTTCTGGGATGCCTCTGTCTCACTCAGTGAAAAACACTGGTTGTTTTGAAATCTTCACCATGGCTTTCAGTTGTGTTGGATGCATTTTGCGGTAGGTCTCATGTAGCGTTCCTTTACAAAGAATATCTGTTGTGAGTATAGGGTTTTCTGCTTAAGTATTTGTTAAATTCAGTAACTTGCATTAAAAACAAGAGCTTGTCCATGTATTAGCTGTTCATAGTGAGTGAGATGAGAAGACTATTAAAATCAGTGGGAAGTTCAGCGTTGATTTTGGAAGGGTTTGAGACCTTCCATCAGCCTTTGTTAGCAACATGAGGTTAGTCATCTAAGCCACTCAGCATTGTTTCTTGTCCCTTCCAATGTTTCCTTTCAGTGAAGCTGTAATTGCCACAGTGGATCAGCCCCATAGTCTGGTCCAGAACACCATCCCATAGAAGGACAGGTACAGGTTGAACCCAGGCAGGAGCAAGAAACTCTGCAGGGGCCAGTTACAGGCTAACCTGGCCCCAGGGAATATCTCATTTAACCTCTAAAAATTAAAGGTTAGCTCATGTCCTAAAGCAGGAGGATCCAATTCCTGCCTCCTGTGGTTTTTTGTTTGTTTGTTTGAATATTTATTGCAAGAGCTTTGCCTTTCCATATTCAACATTCAACCTGGTTTTAATTCTTGCTGAGCTCTTAGTTTCAACATTGCCTCGTGGCGACGAGTTCTACTGGTAAATGATGAGGCTTTGAGGAAAGATCGTTCTTTTTATCGGTTTTAAACACACCACCTTCAATTTCAGTGAATTTCCCCAGGTTCTTATGAGACAAGATGAGACACATCCTACAACTATTCTTTATTTGCTATTCATGTTCTCCTTCAGGTAAACAAGCCAATCTATCCGCTCACTCCTAATGCAGAAACTCGTAAAAACTCGTCCCCATGATTGGGTGAATGCAGCTTCTTTTTTTCACCAGCAGGCAAATAAAGGTAATAGGGAACATTTTCAAAAGACCTTCCCATTAAATTTGTGGAATTTGCTGGCATTTGGACGGCTCTTGGTGGTCATCTAGCTTCTTTCAACTAACAAATAGCCCAGAAAGAGGAGCAGAGCAAAGTTGGCCAGTTTTTGTCGGTATTCGCCCCGCTCTAGTTCACATGCACTGGCATTCTCCTGCTGGCCTCTTCACCCAACTGTGTTGAGTGAAGAAAGCTTCTCCTATTCTATTTTAAAACTGTGTGTAAACATCAGCAAATGGGTGAAGAATGGGCTGTCTCTTAAGTAGGTTGTTTTTCATGTAGTTCTGTTGAGGTAAATGGGGAGAGATGGGGAGGTTTCTGTGTTTAACCATGACACCATGGTACACACACGATACACAGTGCAAATAAAATTTAAAAACAATTACTGCTTAAGACAGCATACAGAGTGCTTTCTGTAAACCTGTTATTTCTTGCCAGATTGAATGGGCTGGTTTGGGATGCTGATGGAAACCTTTTTATTATTTATCTTCCACAGGTTGTAATTCGTTTTTGCACAACAGCTCAATACATTTACATTTAAGTGTTTTTAAAAAAGTATTAATCTATTGGCTTATCTTGACAGATTTACGATGGAATAAAGCGTAGAGGAGTTACTGTGTTCATCCATTTACACTGTAAACTAATCTTGTCCCTGCATGTTGCTGCTTTTTCTTCCTTTTAAGCAGTATTCACCGTGTTTCATAGCATTTTCTTTATTTTCTTAGCAATGTACAGGTTTACTATGTTAATCCATATTAGGTTTATCTAATGACTGGCTGCCCAAACAGCTTAAAAATAATGGGTCTAAGTGTACATATACGTCCTGATAGCTGGCTGAGCAGAAGGGGTGGGTTTGGAAGTATTTTTAGCAGGAAAGGAAAAAAAGAAAACAAACTGGGGGCTTTTTTTCAAATGGATTCAGAAGAGACTTTTGTCAAGATGCTCCTTATTTAAATATTTAGCAAATAATTAGCTTTCAATGTAAACAAAAGTCCATTTGTAAATCCTGAAGAATGTGAAGAAAAAGGTAATTTGAAAAGACTGCCTGGAAGCTGTACAACGTTAAAATAAGCTAGTCATTCATATTGCTCTCAAAAAATGGTAGCAGATAAACAAGCTTGTAATTCTTGAGTACTGTAGATGAAAATTGGCTCAAGTTGGTTTTGGATTACAGTCAGGAAAATGATATTGGAATACGTGTGATGAACCACAGGAGAAAAGAAAGGGGCTTGGGGTGGGGGTTTGGTTCTTTTTTTGCTGTAATTAAACTTCTGGCTATCATTATTTTGGCTATCATTAAAATTTGTCCTAGTAAAGGCTAAAATCCCCAAACTTTGTGCTACAGACTTAATTGAATCCTGCACAGGAGCTATTGCAGAGCAGAATCACAACTCCAAAGTCAGTAGGGGTTTCTCGTATCTGAGGGCAGAATTTAGTGTCTTGTGCTATTCCAGGCTTGGTGTTGGGCTCGTTCCTAATCATTGAGGAGGGTTCTGGTAGATGTCAAGTGAAGAGAAGAATAGAGCACGCATCCTTCACCACTCAAGCCAGACAATGAAATTAGAAAATGGCACTGAGAGTTGATGTGAGAGAATTCCCCTGGATTCCTAGAGGAAGAATAAAACAAGAATGAATTGATTGATAAAAAAGAAAAAAAGGAAAAGGGGGGGGGGGGAATGCAGAAAGGAACAGGGTGGGAGGAGAAAGTAAATTAGAGAAACCATCCCAGAAGCCTCCTCAGAACCTATTCAATAATAAAGTCCAACATTAAAAGCTGTGTTGATTTTTTACATAAAGACACGTGTACTGACTGTTTGGACTTAGTTTCTGGTTCTGTATTTTTCAAATCTCTTACCGAGCATTTTGCATGCATATGATGTTTGCAGCAGTACCCGCTCTTATTTGAAGGCTGTTTTCAGAAGTCATTATTGAACTATAGGATAAGAAGGTATAAGCATAATTACGTGTTAAAGAGAATAAATATGTTCTGCTAGATAGTTAACCAGATGAGGTTAAACAAGATAAGATGAATTCTGGTCTTTTTAGAAAACTGACAGTCTTCATTTTAAGCTACAATGTAAAGTGCTTTATCCTGAGATTAGGTATTGTGGCAGAAGCTAAAACTGCCTTTTTCCCCTAACCGTGCCAGAATACAACCTCCTTTTCTTTTTGCGCTAACAAGACTGCTTTACCACCACAGCCCACTCTAAGTAATTAAATCAATCCTTTGTACTTACCGTATTCTCCTCTAGTGACGGTACTAGATCTGATTATATGCTTCATGCATATTCAAAGTACGGCACTGACAGCTCTTTAATGAGCTCTTACTTAATCAGTACGAACAATGTTCATCTTGTTCTTTTTTTCCTCATACATTAGAGCTAGGAACAGTTGGGGAAAAAAATGAAACATCCAGCATTCATTTGAAAAATATATTGTACTTTGAAAAGTGTCTAAGCTGGGGAAGTTGCATTCTGCCCTTTAAAAGTCTGATGGACAAATTGGATTACTAGTATTGGATTAAATAACAAATGGTTAGAGGAGAAATGAGAAAAGCTCGCTGTGATCACAGGCTTTAATATTTTTTGTTACTTATAAAGCTGAAGGGGTCTTTAACCAGTTATTAAAGTCAGGATTAATTTGTAATGGTCCAACTTACTAGCTTTAAAAGGGTTTTGTTGTTGTTGTTGTTGTTTTTTATCGAAAACAATAGTGTAATGCATGTATTATGGATAAAAATATAAGTTTAAGATCTGTGGGCTATTAATAGATTTTCATCATCTTGTACTGGCCCAGATAAGGGGTTTGCATGCATGGGATCGATTTGTTCCTTAAAATATTTTTTCCTTCATTTAAATAATATGTACGGTATTTTTTTCCCCTGAGAGCAACACAGATATTTTCCCAATTTTAATTTTCAAGCATTCATCGCAAGTCAATTCAATGCTTCTTTTACACTTGCAAAGTGGAAACAAAACCCTCCTCAGCAGCAGCAGCAGCATTTTGTGGAGTGAAACTGTGTTGGAAAAAGGCTTTTTCTATTATTTTTTATTTAGAAATTGCAAACCTGAGTTTAGCCTTGCAGTATCGCTGCAGTGGTAACACTCAGTTTTTCTTTGTTGCAAGTGTTTCGCATGCATCCTTCCACCAAGGAGGGGAAAAAAAAGTAGTAATGCTCAAATAGTAATGTATTTGCTGAAAAGAGTTATTTAAATTTCTGATATACAGGAGTTCATCTTTATTTTGCTTTCTGGGAAGAATCTGTTTCAGCTCCATGCGCAAGAATTTAAAAGCTGATGGTCAACAAATAAAATATCAGCATTGACTGCTATTACTATTGCACACATGTGTCATTTCACTGATCAAAAAGGCCTTCGCCGGGGTACAATTGGCCTTTTTCCAAATTGCAAGCTTTTTCTCAGCTTTTTCTTTTTTACTCTTTCTTCTTTTGTTGCTGCCCGGGGATTTGTGCCTATCGCAGCCGATATCACATGACCGGTGTCAGGGCATCACATGGGTCCAAAGCGAATACAAAAACAGATTAAAAATTCTGTAAAAACAATCAAGACTTTGTTAACTCACTTTTAAACCAGCCTATTCCGTGGATATTGCATTTGCTTCAGTGGCAGCAATAGGCACCTGTTCAGATCGGACTCACCAGCTCCAAGCTTTACCTACATCTTTTATTGTTATATGTTGCAGCTAACTTTATTTAGGAGGAATGCATTAATAGAAAGAAGGTTTTATCTCAAGTTTGCGTTCTTACCCTGAGATTGCACAGCGTGAAATTCAAGTTCAGATCCACCACTGAGTCAGATTCCTTTCAAACATTTCCGTCTCCCATTTCTTTTTCAAGGCATGCAGGAGCTTGCATTTATAATGGCACCTTTTAGCCAGAGATCCCAGACCACCCCAAAACCAACAAATTTACTGTCATAAATTGATTAAAGTGTTGCTATAGTCAGATATGTCTGGTTACAAGAGCTTTTTTCACCAGCAGCTTGGCAATGTGGCAATCTTGCACATCACAGAATAGATTGGTCATTTTGCAGATTAAAAAAACCAAGTTATCCCCTTTTTCTTACCCTCTCCCCTAAATAAATTTCAGCTACTTGGTGCATGCCAATGAAAGGTTTTTAATATTGATTATCATCTACTTTGAAAAGCAGACCCTGTTAGATGGACCAACACAGCAGAGCTTTGATCTGTAACTTTAACAGCAAAGTATACCTATGTGTTTTAATCCTCTTTGGGGAGTACTGAACTGCTGAATATTATTGTAAATGCCATGGTGTAATAATTTCTGCACAAAAGCAGCAGTGGAGTTCTTGGTGGAGAGCATTTCTACATGAGAAATTTCTTCCTGCATTGCTCCAGTCATTCAGGAGCTGGACCCTGCTGCTTCTGCTTGGAAAAGGGCTGCATGGCCATCCCCACTTCAGGATGCTCTGCCCTTTGCATCTCACTGCTAGCAAATCATGTACCCTAAAAGCGTGCTTTCAGGAACAGTTTTGTCAACCAGGAGTTTCCCAGGGTGATAAGTGGATATGGGGGGATGTCTCACATCAGAAAGGAGAACATGCCAGATGGTGTACCTTCTTCTTACTGCATGGGTCCACCAGTTCACCCCAAGCTGACCCACTTCCCTGTTCATCTTTCCTTCCCTTGTGTGGATGCACAAAGCCTGTAGGTCACAGTTGGGGGATCAGGCAGTTTGGACAAGGCCAGTGACCTTCCCTTGCACACAGCAGGGTCATAGCCAGGTGAAGTGATTCTCCCTGCAGATCTGGGCTTGCACACAACCATGGCATCGGGGTGTGAACATGTGCACAGCAGGCACGTACGTGCAAGCATTTCAAATGCTCCCATCCAAAAATTGAAAGCTTTCTTTTAGAGCAAAACAATATTTTTTCTGGTGTATTTCCAGCTTCTGGTGCTGGAAATTGCTTCTCTGCAACTAGGGATCCTATGGTTTAAGTTAGTAAAGATATCTTCCCCGAGCATACAGCACCTTGCATTAGAGGTTTCAAAACACTTAGGAAACATCAAAGAGTTAACTTTTTGCACCCTTGCAAGACAGGTAGAGGTTATTATCTCCATATTACACACACAGGTACTGAAACTCCTCAGAGGTCTGCCCACAGTTTCCCAGGGAAGCAGTGTCAAAGCTGGGGGCAGTATTCAGAAGACCCAGCTCTGCTTCTTTGCCATATTCCAGGTTTCTTTCCAGATTAATTTTAACTGTGAGAAATATGTGAGTTTCATAATTCAGTGAGGACCATGTAATCTTTGCTCCTTAGCTTAACTTGAGAGATGGGAATGGCAGGTCACCACAGAGGCACAGTCTCCACATGGGACTTCGGTGAGGTTTCTCTTAGTCTCTGAGCTCAAAGAGAGTGGAATTTGGCTGAATGACCCTGCTATGTGCAAAGAATCTGCTTGTCTGCCTTTCCCTTGATGATGCAGAGGTTCTAGTAGGGAGTCTTACAGAGTCTGGTAGAGCATAGCACTGCCTGCAGGTAGACTATGGAGGTCCTGATCCTCATTGTGCCTGGGAGGCAGTGGTGAACATCAGCTGGGAAAAGGGATGATTGTACATGAATACGAATATGGGGATCCTTAGACACCCAGACCCCAAAATCATTTGTTTATGAGCAAATCCCTTTGATAGCAGGTTGCAAAGAGGGGCAGCTCCTTCCAGCTCATCATCTGGAAGAGTGGCCATAAGCACAGAGAGGCTGAGCAGGTGCCCGTGCCTTGGCCAAGGGTTCAGGATTACCATCTCCTCTGCAATTACTTTGATCCCTACCACGTCATCCTGACTGTGCTGGGTTTGCATGGGTGGAGTAGATCTTGCCCACAAGGGTTGTTTTTGTGTTTGGGAGCCTGTGATGCCCAGGCATCTTTGAAGAGCAAAGGGTTTTTTTTTTATTTTGAACATTGCAACAATATAGCTCCTTTGGGAGAATTTAAAAGATACAGTACTTTTAAAAAGGTGTTTATTTGTGTTAGGATATGAGCATGATAACACTAAAATAGATGCTGAAGATCAGCTGCTTTCAAAGATTTATTTATGGAACAAGCAGGATTGGCTAGCAGGACTCATAGTCATAGGATATTTTTGCCATTTGAGAGTATGCCTGGTAATGATGAGTGGAATTGGAGACCAGTGCTCCAATATCTAAAATGAAATAAATAGATCAGTTTGTGAAATGCCACAAAAGTAATGAAATTCTTTTGATTGCAGGAAGAAACACAGAAGAAGAGGAAGCTATGATGCAGGAATGGTTCATGCTGGTTAATAAGAAGAATGCCTTAATAAGACGAATGAACCAGCTTTCTCTTCTGTAAGTGTGGATGAACACGTGTATTTACAAAAGGATGATTTATTGGAATATTTACCCATCCGACAGGTGCAAAACTTTTTTGCTTACTTCCCATTAGACTTCAGAAATATTCCCTCAGAAGAGAGTAGTGTGTGTGCTTTGTGGGACACAGAATAACTTGCTTTTCTCATATTTCAGACTTGAAAATGAGAAGCATGCACTGACACAAGATTAGCCAGAGCTGTGAAAAACAAAATAAGAGATATTAAGCACAGTTACATTTTCAAAGGCCCAGCTGTAGAATAAAATTACATTTTAGAAATGCACAAATAGATTTGGATTGTGCCTCAGGTGTGACAGGTAGAGAGTGGAGAGAGAGCAAAATCTGAGTCACTACCTGCTTTGTAGAAATCCTCAATCCCATCATTGGTAGTTCAGCAGCACTGGACTGCTGGAGCGATATTAATGAGTCAGTCACAGTGTGATGATGCCACTGATACTGCAAAGTAAGGACAAATAAACTTTCTGGCTAGCACCAGGAAGGAAGTGGCGGGGGGGAATGCTGCTCGTTTTTAGAGGCATTCTGCCCTCGGTGCTTCTTTTCCAGCTCCTTTCAGTTTGGTTATATTTCCTTCAGTAATGCCACCTAGTGTAGATGCCTGCATACTTCCCTGGGAAGAGCCTGTGCTCATGAATTTCCTGCCGTGTCTGAACTTGACAGAAGATTCTACCTTCAAAATATTAAACTTTCTAATCCCGTGTCTAATTTTCATTATTCATTAGGGCAGAATGTATATAGGATAATACTTCCAGTGTCATATTATCTTGGTGAATAGGCTGATGCTGGAATTTGTTCATTAGATCCGGGGGAATGTTTTATACTTAGGACATTCCACAACAGCCGCTTCCAAGGATGAATATTACATAATTACATCTTGTAGCACAATAGAGTTAAACTGATGGAATTAAAGCTGGCATTACAGAAAATGAAGAAGCCCTGTGACTGAATATGCCACCTGAGCAAGGTTTGAAGTTTGTGTATCATTTGTTTGGAGTAGCTTAAAGTTGAAGAGAAAAGTCAGTTACGAGTCCCAAAATCAATGTGAGTTAAAGGTTCTTTTAAGTGTTTAATGATTTAGTAATTAACATATTGATGAACTTTTGCAACTTGCCTAGGGAAAAAGAACATGACCTAGAAAGGCGCTACGAGCTGCTGAACCGGGAGCTAAGAGCAATGCTCGCTATTGAAGGTAAGAGCAATGCTGGGTAGTGAGGGAAGGAAAATGCTTGCTGCTGAAGGTGGCTACCTGAATGTACAGAACAGGGAGGCTTTTCTGGAGCCCTCTTAAGAATTAGTGCAGATATTTACATCATTTCCAGTGATAGCACACAGTGAATATGCTGGATCTGCAGTCCCATTCTTAAGTTGTATTCAGGGGGAGAAAATAAAGCCCTAATATATGGGACAAAGAAATATTGTCTCATTGGAATAAACTTTGAAAACAAAGTAATGAGGAGGTAAAGAATATTTGTCCAGGGTTTATTACTTTTGTGGCAGTCGTATTCTCCTGGCTTTCCTGCAGCATTGAGCTGCTTTCAGTGCCGCGGAAAATGGAAGGGGTAACCCACAGAAGGGAGCCTCCTTCCTCTTAGTGTTTCAGGTCTGGGTTCCAACAGTATCTCACTGGAAAAAAAAAAAAGAGGTCTCATACGTTTGCCAAGTAAATATTTCATCGCAAGCAACACCAGGATTAGTGTGATCCTTTGCACAGATTTTCTCCCTTCTCTGCAACTCTCCCGAGTTTAGTCACCTTACCTGAATGAAAACTCATGGGAAGATTGACACGCGGGATAAATGAAACAATTGCATCCTTTCCATAGGGCTTTCAAGTGAATTGTACAGTAATCCTGGGGATGATTCATAATAAAAAATAAACATCCAGATAGCTTAAACCATTGCTTGCATTATTTTCTTATTTAAATATCTTAAGTGTTTTCTAATGCTGCACCGCTTATACCTCTCAGTCACAAATGCTGTCTTATAGTTCAAAGATGTTTGCTTTAAAGTTAATCCTTTGGGCTCTGTAAAATGGACCTTTTGTCTAATCAATGCAAATTGATTTTGCTATTCTGTATTGACCTCTCAACCCTTTGACTGTCCATGGTAATTTCTTTCTTCACCTGATAAGGTACCTGATCCATAATAAATCAATTCTAATTAGTTTGGAGACTTCACTGGGAGCATAAGTTTGTAGGAAGAAAGCAGCAGGTTTCAGGTAGCTTTTTCATATCTCTCCATCTGTGGATATATTTTTTGCATAAGGCTACTTTTCACTATATTCATGGATAAACTTGAATCGTGAATATACACATTGCTTTGTTCAGAGACAAGCCAGATTAATTGGGAATCATACCAGTTAAATATTTAAAACATTAAATACTTTCAAACCAGAGAGGAGCTAAGAGACACTGTATTTAAATCCAAAATTTCAATATGTGACTGCCTCCTACTTCCTTTTCCTGTCTTGAAACATCCTAGCAGTACCCTTTGAATGTCTCGCAGCCTATGCCATTCACACACTGACTTGAACAAAAATCTCTCCTTTCTTTTCTGCTAATAAGTTCAGTGAAGGATACCAAAACCCAAGAAAGTCCTCTTTTTTTTTTAATTTCTTTATTTTTGTGTGTGCTGCTGATGACATTGTAAACAGGGGCTTAGGGAGAAAACCAAAGTGCTGGAGGTTGGTGGCTTCCTTTTATTATTTATACAGCAAAGTCCACATTTAACATTTAGCCCTCGGTAAGATTATTAGTCTGCCAGAACTTTTACCAGCTATCTGCTTGCACCCGAAAAACATACCGAAGGAGAAACTCTCCCAAGAAAATGCCTGCAAACCCCCAAGATACACATCTGTGACGCTGCACGTGATGTGTGTGTCAGTGCTGTATTGCTTTCTGTGTCCAACGTACACTGGGGTGCCAATAAGCACCTTTTGGGAAGCACCAGTAAAACCATACCATTCGTATTATTTCCTCAAAGAAGCATGGGCTGCCTGAAGAGTGCTCTGAGACTGTTTAGCTGATTGCTGGTGAGCGTTTGGGCCCTGTTAAAGAGTTGAAAAGACATCTCACTTTTACCGGCACCAATTCCAAATCTGGAATACAGGGGCAAGGAGAAAAAAATCTATCTGTGACAGGACAGGACGGGTTTGTTTGTCCAAAAGGAAGGTAGAACACACGGACCCAAACTGGGACGTAAAAAAAAGGGAAAAGTCTTTGAAAGGTGATAATTACTGTTTTGGTAAATTGCTGTAACTCTTCCACGCGTGACCGTGCTGTTTAAAACTCTATCAACCAATTTACTTAGCTGGTTGATGACAGGAAAGGGGGAAAAAAAAGAGAAAGAGAGAGTCTTGCAAAAGGTAGCAGCCTGCTGATGGCAGATAAAGGCGGTTTATTGGCGGCCGGCCTGCCCTGCCTGCGCAGGCAGCGTGTGGCAGCGCTGGTGTCTGGAGGTGCTGACCGTTACAATGTTCAGTGATGTGGAGCCTGTGTCCTCTTAGCCACCGCTAAAATGGAGGCATAGGCAGCTGAATGGCCTTTTGGAGTGTCACAGCACTTCACGTGGAACACATGAATGACCGAGGGTGGTAGAAAAAGGCATACTTTTATTTCTCCCACCCTGTTCAGCCGTAGAGATGAAAGAGTTACGGCACTGCCTTCCTCCAGCTAGAAAGTGTTCCTCTCTGTCTGCTGCTGAGACTGCTCCGACCGAGCAAAGCCTGAAATCACTGCCTGATAGGCCAAAGAAAATACAGGTTACTGGTTTGTTTTAACCTGCGCCCATGGGAAGGCATTTTGGCTGTCTGGGAGCCGGCTCCTGTAAACAAGGTGCTGCATTTCAGATCCTGGTTTTTGTCGCGTCCGTGGCGGGATGCCTTACTTCCAGCCACCTTTCCTCTCGCTCCCTTTTTCATTTCTTTCATTCAAGATTTAATGCCTCCTTAGGAAAGATAAGTTCATTTTTGCACACCTTGGGGTGGTGTGTTCATTTTCTGCCCAAGAAATGGATCTTCTTTCGGATTTTGTACATCTTGATTTATTCTTGGCTTATAGTTTGAAGTGGGTGCTCTTCTAAAAGGATTTATGCATAGGTTCACTATTTTTGTAGTTATGGTTTATATGATAAGCTTTTTATATTTAAAATCAATATGTAATCCTGTGGAGGAGCTTATCCTCTAAAACCCCATTTGTAAATCTATTTTAGCTTTGTTACACCGCACAGCCACAGTATTCCATAGATTGATTAGGTTCAGCAGCAGAATCCTATCAAATGGCCTGCTCTGATGATGATGCAAACTCTTTCAGGATTGCTAGTTGACTGGAACTAAAGATAAGACCTGACTGCAATCCCCCAATGTGCTCTTTACAAAACTAGTGTTAATTTTCATCAAAGTGCCCGGCTTATTTATTATAGTGGTGAGGCTGAAGGTTTTACTACGAGAACTTTCAACCATTTCTATTAAAGCATTTCTATGGGAACCAGCCGCCTGTTTGCTCAAAGTAATTATCAGTTTGAGCGGAGAGGGTGGGGGTAAAAAAGACAATGTGAAGTCAATGAAGATGAATAATTGAAAACATTTCTACTTTAACGTGCATTTAGCAAACTCTGTCATTTTAAACTGCCCGTCGCAAGCGGTGGCACGGGGGCTTCAGCTTTCAACACTTTTAGCTCATATACAGCCTCAGCGCTTAATCCTATTTTTGTCCCGAGTGTAGCTTTTATAACAGTATTATTCTGAAATCTTCAAATTAATCACAGCCCATACTGTAGCTTCCCAGAGCTGCGGTCAGGCTGGGTAACTGTATGTGACAGGTGCTATAGGTAATCCTGGCTTAAAAGACACAACAGGTAGGAATCAAACTTGAGCACAGCTGCTTTTTTAAACGTGGGGATGCTTCCCGAAAGTGCTGCCCTGCAGTATTCTGTTGGATAAAACAAAACTGCAATGTAGTCACATAGAGAACGTTATTTGAATACTTTGCACTAGTTCCCCTTTTAACCAAGTGCTACTTGACTGTATTTGGGGAGTGGGAATGAGAGGGGGGAATCAGGCTCCTTTTCTAGGAAACAAAACAAAAATGCAAGGGAATATTTCTGCCAGCAAGTTTTCCCATAGCTTATTTCAACACTAATAATAAGCAAAAGCAGGAACAAAAAGGCCGGGTTTTGTTCCATGAAGTCCTAATACGACGTTATTTACCCCACGGGGCTACAAGATGGGAAAACAGAAAACACGGTGCTCAGAAAGGGACTTAACAGAGAAAAATAGTAACAGACCGAGTGAAACTTGTGCTGAAGTATTTTGATTGGTGTTTGCTGTTCAAAAGCAAAAATTGCTGCTGAAACAGCTGAAGTAGGGATGAAGAAGGAAAGAGAGAAAAAGAAAAGGAAAAAAAATGAAAGAAAAAATGAAAGAAAAAGGAAAGAAAAGAAAGAAAGAGAGAAATCAAAAGTTAGTTTTAAAAATCATTTTTTCACCCAAATGAAAACCATCAAAATTGCAAAATAATTAAATCAAGTCCAGGTAGAGGCGGTGGATTTCAGGTCCTTTTTCATCTCAAGCTTCATGTGCCCGGATGTGCTGCGGAGCCCAGGTCTCCACACGATCATCAGCTAAAGTGGGGGGAAAGTTAACCTGAAAGTTGGGGACCGCGTTTGCAGGCAGCAAAGCCCGGTGAAATTCTCTACCATGTCTCTCCTCCTTTTCTGCCTGCCTCGCTGCTGTTGCTCTTCACGAGAGGGTTTTGTCACGCTGAGATTGTGTTGCACGCACAGGGGCTTTATATTTTTGGAGGAAGTCCTCCGGTTTTGGAAAGCTCGGGCTTGCAGAGGTGCAGAGCGGTGTGTGTTTTAAACTGGTTGAACCAAAGGAGCCATCTGCAAACGGAGCAAAGGGGATAAGCAGCGGTGGAACTCGAGAGACTGCCTCGAGAATTAGCGCCTAAACGGCTGCTACCCGAATTAAAGCAGCTTTGTCGCAGGAGAAATGTCTTAGATTACCAGTGATTTTGGCTGATAGCTTCAGTTCTAATCCACGGGCACCTGGAAAATCATTTCCTTAGCAACGGGAAGCAACACATTTAAAAGAGAAAAAGAGGAAGAAAAGGAAGGAGAGAAAGGAAAATAAGGAGGAAAAGGAGGAAAAGAAAGAGAAAAAAAAACTCCTGAGAAGTTTTGGCAGTTCCTAGCCAGGCAGATGCTCAGGGAAAGGCTCCCCGCTTGCGAGAGGCTTCCATGCATGTTCTCCTCTCCCGAGTGTGCCCGCACACACGTGTCGGTGGGGGTCTTCCCTGCTTGCGTGGGGACCCGTCACTCACTCGTGGGCCCAGGCGGACGGCGAGGGCGCGATAAAAGCGGTTGCACATTCCTGCCTCTCTGCCGCTCTCCCAACCTTTATTGCATGATGATGCATCTAATTTTTAATTTGTAAATACAAGGCTGAATTCCCTCTAGCACCACTTGCTTTCATACAGCTTCTGAGCAGTTTGCTGTCTTGAATAAATTTGGCTTTGGAGGGGGGTCAGGGGGATTTGAACCACCGCATTCTTGCGGGGTTTGTGAAGATTCACATGGTAACCGGTGGTGAGCATTGTTCGGGTTATCTGAATAAGCACCAGCCATGTGAGTTTTAACATGATCGCCCAGGGCAATGGAGAGCGCGGGGAGAAAGCCAAAAGGACTGACTGCACCCTCTCTCCCCTTCGCCTTCGGGAAGCGCGGACGGGGAGGAGAAGGAGGAAGGGGGGGGAACACCGCCGGGCCGGTGGCGACGGCTTCTCCCGGTGGTGGCTTGTGGGGTTTTTTTGGAGCCGGTGTCCTCTTTCCCTCCCGCTCCTCATTTGTCCTGCTATCTCCCTCATCATCTCCTGCTCCTGCTTTTCATTGTTTACCTTCTTAATGAGGGAGGCGGGGAAGGCCGGGGCTTGACTGACAGCGACAAGCCCTTACGGACCGGCTGGAGGGCCGGAGGCTGCGGGGCTGCCCCGGGGGACTCCTGCATGCGGGGCCGGGAAAAATCCCTTCGGGAAAAGCGGGGCGGCCCCGGGCTCCGCTGCGGGCTAGCGCCGGGGGGGAGCTGGCCCCACGCTACTCTGTAGCAAGTGTATTTTTACTTCAAAGCGGAAAATGCTAATTAACTGGTACCTGCTTTTAAAGTTACTGCGAAGCATATGGTGCTCAGTGTGAGATTCCTCCGGCTGCTCAGAGCAAGAGAGGAATTAGCGAAGAAGAGAGCCGGGATGTAGAGAAATGGGGCTTTGCTCCTAGGAGGGGAAACTTAGTTAATGTCGGTGCCCGTCCAGGAAAAACGGTCGTGAAAGGAAAAGTTGTTGATGATGATGATAATAGTAATAATAATAAAACGAAAGAAACTAAACAAAAAAAAGGGGGAGGGAACCCAAACAACCCCAAGGTCGCCTCTGAGCTCCCCTAGGCCGGGTGACGGGGGGGCAAACCGCTGGCAGGTTGTGCTTGGCTCTGCGGTACTGCCCGCCGGGGGAGAGGCATGGCCGGGCCGGGTCGCAGAGGGCTGTACCGTGTCGGGCTCCCCAGCGCAGCGGCCCCGGCAGCCGCTGACCGATATGTGTGTGTTTCGGTTTTCTCTTGCAGACTGGCAGAAGACGGAGGCGCAGAAGAGGCGAGAGCAGCTTCTGCTGGACGAACTCGTTATTCTCGTTAACAAACGGGACGCGCTGGTCAGGGACCTGGACGCCCAGGAGAAGCAGTGAGTCGGGAGAACGAGCTGGGGGGGGTTCCCTTCTCCACGGGAATTCTGTGATGAGTCCGCGGGAGCTGTGGCCGTGGCTCGTTGCTGCAGCGCAGACCCTCACCGCGCCTCCCGCCGCGTCTTTCCGCAGGGCCGAGGAAGAGGACGAACATTTGGAGAGGACCCTCGAGCAAAACAAAGGCAAGATGGCCAAGAAGGAAGAGAAATGCGTCCTCCAGTGAGCGGCCTTCCCGCGGCGGTGGCAAAATCACAGCGCCACTCTTTCGTATGTTTTTAAAAAGCCGACATGAGACTGGAAAAGAAAAGAAGAAAAAAAGAGAAAAAAAAAAAAGAAAAAATGTTTTAAAAAGGGAAAAAAAATTTTAAACTTTTTCCATTTTCTTAGGCCAGATCTAGGCTGCGCCGGGCCCCGCTCCGCTGTTTTTCGGTTTCCACTCAAGCGAACTCGCGTTGTGCCAGGGTTTCCGTGTGCGCTCAGCTCTCCTGGCGAAAGGCTTTGAAACGGAATCGCCGAGCCCCCGTGTGTGCGGTGGTGCCGGAGATGTGCGGAGGAGCAGAAGAAAGAAAGTGTGTCCTGGATGCTGCAGCTGGAGGAGGGCTGAGTTTTGAAATAAATATGTTTTTGTCGTAATAGGATTAGAGAGGGGGATATAGGAAAAAAAATCATTGGGAATGGTTTCATCTAGTCCTGTCATATGTAATACTTAATAAGCTACCTACATTTTATAGTTAGGTCAGATCCACCCCAGTTATTATGATTAAAAATGTGCTGTATTTACCAGTGTTTTATTTCAGCAGTTTTACATTTCCCCGGGAGCAGAGCTGAGCCGCTCTGCTGTACTCGGGGGGTTCCTCCGCCGGAGTCAGCGCAGAGCCCGGGGAGCGGCAGGGACCGGCCCGCGGCAGAGCCCAGCCCGGCCCGGTGCCTCCCCCTGCGTTCCCCGCGGGCCAGGGCCGCCGCTCCGCGTTATTTATTGCGCCCGGGCCGCGTCCCCCCCCCGGGCCCGGCCTCCCCGTTCCCCGCCGTGTGTCCCCTCGCGTGTCCCGCGCTCGCATCGTCCCTTCGTGGAGCTCGTCTCGTTTATTTATTACAATACCGAGTCATATATAAGATTTTCAATAAAAGCCGAATCTTTCTTACCGTAAACTGCCGCTTTCCTCTTTACCTGGGATACTCCTTCCACCCCCCCACCTCCATCCCTCCTGCGCCGGCTGAGGAGGGTGTCCCGGGCCCCGGGAAGGGCCCAACCCCGAGTGGGGCAGAGGGACCCTCCGCTCCGGCCGCCGCCTCTGCGGTAACGCAACGAAACCCACCAGAGGGAAAAGTTTTTCGTTTGCTTTTAATGGAACGCAACTCGCGGAGGGGGAAGTGAAACTTTTCCCAGCGGGGCCGATGCCCCCGGCGCGGGGGATGCGCGGGCAGAGCCGCGGCCGTGCAAGGAGCGCACCAGCGGGGAGCGGGGCCGGAGGGAGCCCAAACCCTGCAGGGGCGCCGCTGCCGCCTGGGAGGTACCCCCGGACCCCAACATCGTCGGCGGCTCCGGGCGCAACTGCGGCCCGCTCCCACCAAAACCTCACCCGGGGAGGACGCGGCTCCCGGCCTTGGGCGAGCGGCAGCCGCGCCGCGGGCTGTGCCGGTGCCCGGCGGTGGTTTTGGTCCCAGGAGAAGTTGGGGGGGATGCGGGAAGCGCCCCGCGCCGGGAGGGCTCCGCCGTGACCCTCGGCCTCATCACAAAAATACAGATGCTGGGGCGGGGGGTGGGGGGGAAGGCGCGCTCCGAGAGCTCCGCGGCCGCGGGAAGCAGCGGAGGGGAGCGGAGAGAGGAGCGCGGCAAAGCCCGCGGTGCTGCCTGCCCGGTGGGCACCGGGAGCTGCTGAGCCCGAAGCTCGCTGCTGCCCCCGGGGGGGTTGCGGTCGCACTTCGCACCCCGATACCCCTCGGGGCCGGTGCTTGTCTTTAACGCGAGAAAAGGAACTCAGCTCCCGGGCTGAGGGGAAATAAGTGTGTGTGTGTGTGTGTGTGTGAG
>JANRGW010017735.1:0-15741 GCA_024733675.1 Psilopsiagon aymara
ATAGCAGCCTTCCAGTATCTGAAGGGGGCCTATAGGGATGCTGGGGAGGGACTCTTCATTTGGGACTGTAGTGAGAGAACAAGGGGTAATGGGTTCAGACTTAAACAAGGGAAGTTTAGGTTGGATATGAGGAAGAAATTCTTTAGTGTACGGGTGGTGAGGCACTGGAACGGGTTGCCCAAGGAAGTTGTGAATGCTCCATCCCTCGCAGTGTACAACGCCAGACTGGACAGAGTCTTGGATGACATGGTTTAGTGTGAGGCGTCCCTGCCCATGGCAGGGGGATTGAAACTAGATGATCTTAAGGTCCTTACCAGCCCTAAGTTTTCTATGATTCTATGAAATTAAATTGAAAGACTGTTTGATATTTAATAAGATCATTACTGAGTAACAATATGGAAGACCTTCTTCAGTATTTTCAGTATTTTCATACACTTTAAAGATTGTTTAAAAAAAAAAGTAAAATAACAAAACGATAATTTAATCCAGAATCACATGACATAGGTGTTGTCTTCTGAGACATCAGCAAGAAATGCTTTCCACACTGTGGATGACTTATTACCTGTTGATGGCTCAAATACCAACCACTTGAAAAGTACATTTAGTGGAGCGATGGTAACCATATCAGCAATTTGAGGATATAGCTTTCACATTACTGCAAAACTAATATGCATAGACGGATGAGAATAAGTTTGTGTGTGTGTGTGTATGCAGCAAGGCACCTTTACTTTTAAGGACATGCGCATGTAGAGAGCACTCTCCATCCACACACACTTGTAAATTCACAGGATTTAAACCTGAAATAAGCCCTTATATTTCATCCTGTGGCCTTTTATATGAAGTCCAATAACTCAAGCTAGACTCAAGCATAAATGTTTGAAGTCGATTTTGGATAAGCTACCAAAAGTTTTGTGTATTAAGCACTCTCTTTTCCCCATGCTGTCTGCCTTTATAAAAGGTCTTAGTCTCTAATGCTGTTCTGTCTCATCTTTTTGCAAACACAAGTACTGTCATTTTAGTAATGGTTTATGCTGGTGTTCTGCCATTGATATTGACAAAGCCATGTCAATTTATTGTTATATGTGACTCTCAAAATTGGATTTTGCCTACTGTGAAGACCCACAGGGCGCAGAAATCTGAACAAATCACTTTGCTGTGGTTCATTGATAAAGCTATTCCAATTACTGTGTTTTAGTTTGAAAATCAGATTTTTCCTACTGCGAAGACCTGTAGCGGGCACAGATTTGAATAAAACCCATCACTGGTATTCTCCACCAGAGGAAAAAGTAGAAAAGCTGTAAAGCTTTTCATTTTGGAGCACTGAGATACATACCTAGGACAACAGCTTAGATTATATGAAATGTGCACACATATGAACGTAAACATTTAATGTTTGTGTATTATAATTAATTGAATTAAATTGTTTTACCATTTAAAAACATGCTTTCTTTTAATACAACCTTCCAAAGTGTCCAAACTAGTGACTGTTTTATGAAATTAACTTTAGACTTTAGAGAAAGAGGCCTGGGAGCAAACTAATTAGTGAAAAATCACACATTTGAGATGAGTGAAAAACTGAGGGCACAAACATGAGTACAAATGAGCTAATGAGATCTTTCCTTACTGAGGAAGACTTTATTCCATTCTTTCTCTCTCCAGCTGAGAGAATATACCAGATATTCAAGGAGTTAGCTACCTCAGGAAGTCATGAGAAGCAAGAGGATAGTGAAAGCAGATGAAAGCAAAGTGCAGGCTCAAGAGGCATGAGGCAATGGGCTATTTGGTGGATATGGACAAGAAACCAAAAGTTCACTGCTACAAAGTTAAATCTTATTACCCTGGCACATTTTCTACTTTTTCCTCAGACAGTAGCATTCAATTTTGCAAGTATTTCTGAGAAGCTGTCTTTGGCTGCACAGTGCTCTTGTTCAGTTTTATGAACAGAGAATTCAGTCCATTTCCCTTGCAAACCACAGACAGGCTGTGTCTGCTTTTGTTTTATCATTCTTTTTTTATACTAGCTTTGATGGATCTCAGTCCCTGATCAAATCAATTGGTGTAGCCAGCATAAATCTGCAGCCATGCAGCTGAAGCTGCTGGCCCTCTAAAAAATTAGCATTCTCTCTTCCTTCTTTTGTCTGGCAAGCACCCAAATACACCAAGCTGCCTCTACCATCTTCTACTGATGGACAAATATCACCCCAAACCACTTTGACTGTTAGTTTCTCTGGGGAGATGAGAATTTCCTCTTTACAGCATTATCCCAGCGCCCTTTGGAAAACTGATTATCGCGTGCTGGATAATTACTAGACAACAAAGACTTGCTTCTGTGATGTGTTGGAAACCTAGACTCTTCCTGTGAACCTCACAGGCAACGAATTACTTCACTCACCAGATATGGTCTTAAAAGCATTTATGGAGATGGGGCTTATCAATGTGTGAACAGTTATTTGCTTCATGAGTTTGTCAGAGCCAGGCTAGCTACCCCCAGCTGGCGCCAAACCAGGCATCCAGGCATAGTGCTCCTGAACTCCTTTAGGCTGGATGCGCTGTTTATTGTCATTACTAGTAACCATGATTTCCTGTGTATTTGCACAGGGCTTGGCATACAACATGGACACTAACATCATAATTCTATATATAAATAATTGTATACTAAGATAATGACAATTCAGCTAAAAAGTCACTTTGCCTTTAACCATTATGACTCCAATGCATATTACTATGTTAATACTTGCCTTAACCAGAAAATTGAGAAATGCAACAGTCACTATTAAGCTCATCTAATGTAAAAATGGAAAAATATTTGGGATTACCCATAAAAATGTAATGAGTTCTATCCCCTTGTTCAATTTCAGTGGGCAATAATTTCTATTATACCCTCACAGGTACAAGAAAGGAAAACAGAAGTCCCCAGATCTCATCACTGTGCCTGACAGAAAACCAATTGCCCATACCAAAGTTAATTAATTTTGCTCTTTTCTTTAATATGTCCAAAGGCATCTTCAGATGTTTAATTTTTTTCCATTGGAACAAGTGTTAGATATGCTTCTGTTCTTTTTTGTTAAATAAAAAAATAATCTTTAATACCCCATGAGACAATGAAGTAGCTTCAATCTAAGCTTTAGGAAGAGATATGCCAAACCTGATATCAGTAAAACCATTTCTTTTCCCACAGCTCCTGCCTTAGCATTCCACAGGATTCTACAAAACATTTATTCCATTGCGTGCTTCTACCAGTCACTCATGACAGAAGAGAAAACAGTTCAGTCTTTATAACCATTACATGCTCTTGCAAACCACAGCCCTAGGCTTAGTACTTCTGCCTTTGTGTTGTACAAAATTATAGCCCCATATAACAATACTAAGAATTCTCTACATGAAACAAATATTCATACATAATAAATCTTTTTTTCGTGCAAAGTAGACACCCTTCTAGTCTATATGGTGTAGTGCTTTGACAAATGTGATTCTGATTGCTGACTAAAAATCCAATGTGTGAGGATAAAAAGGAAAAAGTGTGTATACTCCTCTCACTTTAACTATCAGAAAAAAATAGAAATAATTAAACATTTTGGTTAAATACTAAAACATTAGCAATTTGGTTGTAAAGATAGTTATTGTAAAATTGGCAGACTCCACAGAATTTTCAGAACTTTCAAAAGGCTAGATAAACACTATCGAGACTCACGCCATTATAGCTGATTCTGCCTAGAGGCAAGAATGATCACCTCACTGTGTCCATTCTAGCTGTATGTGCTATGGTTGAGTTGGTGTATATCCTTAACATTTTTCTTGATGTAGCAATAAATTCTGAAATGCCAAGAAAGTATATGCTCCTCCAGAGCTTCTGAAACAGCATCTACGTGCTTTTGTCAAAACAGTTGCATTCTGAAGTTCAATACTATGGCATATTTTCAAATATATTTGAAAGTAGTGGGCTACATTAAATTTATTTCTGATAATTCAGATGTCACTTCAGTAGCAAAACCTCTGTGAATCCCAGTGACATAACTTCCAGGAGCATTGACTAGCACCAATATCTAGAAATTAAATCCTGTTATTTAAGATTCCTGCATCTGGACTGAGTTCTGCATCTGCAGTTGTCTGAATTTGTAGAGCCATAGAGGAGTGAGGAAAAAAAAAAAAAAAAGAAAAATCTGAATTATGTATTTCTATTACTTTAGACTTTATGAGTATAAATCTATAAAACAAATTGTGAACAAACTCTGAGGCTATATTTCCGATTTCCCAGGAGGTCGCAGTAAAGATGAGCTGCTATAATGAAAGGATAACAGCTAAAGCTCAGAGTGAATACAGAACTGTATCACTCAAAGGAGACTTTGATGTGATTTGTCTCACTTAACTTTATCTCTAGTTGGTCAGGTGTCCAGTGTAATGTAGTTGCTAAGTCAATGGGAAGTCTGTAGTTAATGAAGAGAGACTGGTAGCTCCTTGTGACAGTTCACCTATTCAGCAAAAGGTATCCAAGAGGTAGGATGAATCAGCTATGAGAGGAGCACATCTTTCTTCATTTGCTATATTCTTAACTATCTAAGAGAAGAACTCTGTTGCTTTGATGAGGGTAAGGCAAAAGCTGTATGAAGTTCATCTATGACACTGTTACACTATGTGCCTAATATCAAATCTAGAAATGGAAATGTTTTTGGTATGCTACCATAATTCTGATGTATGGAAAAAGTGCAATGCAGAACCCATGTTTTAGTTTTTAGTTTAGGTCTTAGTTGCCAAAAGTAAACATATTCATATTAGATTCGGTGCATGAGTGCCATTTCTCTCTTCTCACTCCCTCTCATCTTTTAATTCCGTGTCACCTGCATGTCACAGAAGTTTCCACTAGACTTTCCGATTTTTTTTCTTACCAATAGGTGACATTTCTCAGAGACTACCACTACCTATGTAACTGTATTTAATGAATGAAAATGGAACAAATATAACTTGGATTTGTGAAGTTTGTCTTTTTGTTGTATATGTGGTGGGGGAATTACAATACAAGGGCCTACTGATGTTGAACGTGTATTTTCATAACAGAGTTACTGCAGACACAAACAAGGAGAAGCCATCTCTGAGTACCAGTGCTGGCTGCTAAGTCCCTGATCCTATAAACAATAGGCTGCCTTCTATTTCCCTCCTCTTTTCTCTTCCAGAATGAAAGAAATTAACATATGAAACAGTCTAGAAGAAAAAGCATATACAACAGCCAGGTGGGATTCAAACACAAGCATAAATCAGCTCAAAACCTGAACAATATTTTTACATTGTCCCTTGACTGTCTGCACCCCTGCAAAACTATGTAGAATATAAGGATTACTTGAATTGTTCAGGACATTATAAAAACCTAAAAAGAAATTTCTATTGATACTGCTTGTGCAGGGGCTTTTCTTCCTTTGACCTATTACAAATGCTTCAAATTTACAGAGGCGTAAAACACCCATTTCCTAATCAGTGATTCATTTCTCTGAAGAGACATTGATGAAACTATGGCAGCGAATAATATTCCTGTTCAGGGTTAAAACTTTGGCAGAGGCTTTCCTCTCAGCTTGAAAGCTTGAATTTACACTGCTAAAGTCAAGTGGAACATTTCCATTCTTCAAGCAACTGGAAGATCAAGTCCTTAAAGTACAGCTGCCAGTCAGGTGCAATCTGAAAGGCAACGTGCTTCCCACCATGTGGATACCGAGCATTTGCCCCTGAATCTTTTCTCCCTCAGTGGTGAGCTCCCAGAAAGTGCTGGGGAGAAGAAGCCTATGCTGAGCTATACTTACTCGGTTGTTCATAGAGCAAGATGTTTCTGCTGTTTCAACTATGTACCAAACATGATAAATTTAGCTCTGATTGCATGGTTCTGTCATGCTTCCTACATCTTTAATGAAAGTGAACATATTTTACTCCTACGTTAGCACATCATAACATCTAGAGTGATTTTAAAATATCATCTTCTCTGGTCTTTATTGGTATCAGTGCCAACACTATACTTTTAAATATATTTTGCTTAATTTCATGTTTCACCTGCACCATGTCCAGTGGAGAAGTGAGCCCCAATTCTTCTCTTTAACTTAAAGAAAAAAAAAAAAGTATACTTGCTTTCATAGATATATCAGTCTAAAATAGATAGGCAAAGAGGGATCAAGAGCATGGAAAGCTGTAAGACAGAGGGAAGTCTGGAGCCTGGACCCCAGTATCTCACGTCCTTTTTTGTTATAGACAACTGTTTGACTGTCCTTCAATATCCTGATGTAACAATAATCAATTGATACTGAATGTGTACAGAATGTAGAAATAGTATAATTTTCAATGCAACACGTGGTAAAGATGATTATTCCAGTTCTTGAACCAGAAAGAAGGAGCTAGATACATGAAAAAGGGTTTAAGAAAAATGTAGTCCATAAATGAAAAATTCATTAGATAGATACCTTCTTCCTTGAGCTGATATCTTCACATACCTACAAATCCATTTCTGATGAGCATAATACTGTCTAAGCCTGTGTGAGGTATCTCATGGTCACCACAGCTAAATCAAGCTCCAGAAGACAGAATACTGATGGTCCTCACAGGACCTAACCCAGCATACATACTCAGAACATGGTTAACAACTAATAAATCAAACAAAATAAAAAAACCTCCTGAATTTTATTGTGCTGAATAAGCTATTACAACTCTCAGTGCTGCCTATCACTGACGTTATTGTCAATGTTTCCTAAGCATGTTTGAAGGAGGTCTGAAAGAATTGGCTTCCTCAAAGAAACCACTTTAAATGTGAGGTCACACAGTATGTGTACTGCTAATCATCCCACCCTTAAATATTGCACCATGCCAGCGTGAATTCATGAAGACATTATCGAGACAGTTTGCCTATAGAATACTAAATATGCCACTGATACTGAATATGTTACTGAATCCTGTATTTACAAGTCAAAATATATTACTTTATCAGATTAAATCATCTTCCCATTCTAAAAGATTTTGACATTAGAAATATTATTTTTGATATGAATTACAGCCTTTCAGAAGATAAAGCTGTAAAGATTGAAAGCCAATTGATAAAGAGAAAATAGGAAAATAAAATTGAACAATTTTATAATTGAGAGTAAAATTGAAACATTTTATTTCCCTTCATTCACAGCTTTTTCCTCTTACTTTTCAATAGTTTTTTCCTTCGCACTTTGTAGATAAACTTGAATTTGTACTAAGATCCCATGTGTTTGCAATCTCTGTCATAGAAAAAAGTAATTTCAGTTATTCATGATAAATGCATTTGTAGTTTTAAAGTTTGCCTTGCAGGTACCCACCCTTTCCAAGTGATTAAGGTATAATAAAGATAGTGTAATACTGTTACTAATTATTTTTGTGCTTGAACTTGTTGATAAAATTAATGAAATGTTCGCTCAAGTGAGATATTATAATTTAATTCAATGACCAAGACTTCTTTAATATATCCAAAGACATTCTTATTTGGCTTTTTTGTGCTGCAGATAAGGACCAGTTCCAAAGAAACACAAATTGATTAGTAAAAAGCAGGCAAGTGACACATAATTTCTGAATCCTGTGTTCTACATTTACCATATGATAATATTTTATTATACAAATTTTTAATGTGTAGATATGAATAATGCTTAGTAATTTTTCTTATATAGTCATGATAAGGCTCTCCATACACGCTTTACTTATGGAGTTTATTCGGAGGAGCATGTATGTGAAGGGTTGCTGGTATTGTAGTTTACTCAATTATAGCATCTCTAAAAGGGCTGACTTCACGCAGAAGTTCTTCTATCACTTTCTGAAGTTCAGGGCTTAAATTTTTCATCATCCTGTCTCAAAAACTTTTCTTTGTCTTGTTTCTTTTCCTTGTATGTGTTTTAATAAAGAGCTGCTCAGTGACTCAAAGGACAGGTCCAAATACATAATTGCTCTAAGGGCAACAGAGAAAGAAGAGACAATTTAATGAAAATTAAATTTTCAGTAAAAATTTTTAACAACCTGGATGGCTCACTGCTGTTCCCATTTCCACATGTTTTTCCACCAAAAGAAGCACCATCATGGGCACCTCTTCTCTAGGAGTGCCACCTAGGCAGCACTTCATGTGACATTTGCTGAAAGAAAAGCAGTTTAAAAAATAACTTCTTTGCCAGACTTGGTTGAAATTTGCCTAACAATTCACAACTACGTAAAGAAAACAGTCATGACAGGCATAAAGTCTGATTAGCTCACTACCTTAAGAAATGGGTCTCAAAAAAGTGCTTAAACAACTCTCTCATGGAAGGCTTTCTAGTAGCTATGTTATAGCTATCAAAATTGCAGACCTGTGGTTCGGTAATGATTCTGCAGCAAACTGGAAAATGTTGCCTACATGTATATTACTGTTACCTCATTGCTTTCACACTGCCTTTCTTCTGTGCATAGCTCTGGATAATTAGAATACTTTGTAAAAACCTGTAATCTAGGACAAGGTAAAGTACAGATATGACTTGGCTTGAGCAATGACATGGCCCATGTTTCGCATCAGAATGGTTTACATTTTTGATTCTTTAAGGTGGGTGACCTCTACTTATCTGTACATCATTGAAGTAGAAACGCTTTGTTCTTTGACATGCTGAAATTTATTTGGGGCATTTGATACGATTCCAATTCCTTGTTACATTTCATACCACCTTTACATTCTCTTTCTTTAGTCAATTCATGCCAAATAAACTACAACCCTCCTCTAATTTAGGACAATAAAGCAAACTCTGCTATTGGTCAAAGGAAGCTTTCCCTTCTTTCCTCCCACAGTTCTGCACCTTATTATCACAGACTGGTAAACTGACCATTTGTAGAGACATAAAACCATTAGCTATATTGCTATAGCCCTTGATCTGGCCTGAAAAAGCAGATCAAGCTTTCTTTAATTCATTTTCAGAAGCTTCATGAATCATGCTGAAAAAGGTGAATAACAAGCTCACATCCTGTTTGTATATGAGACAGTCTTTGTGTCCATATAGAATGTCCTCTCAAATAGAGCGTGGAACCTAGCAGGGATTTTTCTTTAATGAACTATTAGATTTTTGAAAAGTCTGCCAGTCTGAGACTGGAACAGACAAAGCCAGTGATGGAGAAAGACATAATGTAGCTATAGAGACAGCAATAGTCCAAAATATGTGCTCCACTGATAACACAGCAGTTCCTTCTTGGTTAGAATACTAAAGGCAGATGTGTCCCTGGCTTATTAAATAACAACTATGAATGATCTTTCTTAATTTACCTTGATGTTCTAAGTGCTGGCATGACTGCTTCTATGTAGAAGACTCTTTAACTAACTTTTTCTTCACTAAAATTTGATTTTGAAAATACTCCAAGATCAAAACTAAATCCAGTTTAAAAAAATGTTTATGGAGTCTATCAAAAAAACAAAACAAAAAAAAAAAAAAAAAAAAAAAAAAAAACCCCAAAACAAACAAACAAAAAAAAACCAGAAAAAAAAAAAACCCACAAAAAACCAAACCAAACAAGCCAAACAAACAAAGAAGCCCCCACATTCAAATGACAGACTGATTTTATTATTTAAAAGTTTACTTGGACAGGGCTCGGGGGGGCAAATCGGCTGTGTTACCTCCGATCGGGCGTCCATACCTTTCTTTGTGCTGAGCACCATTACAGTTATTAGCAGTTTAAACACAGCAAGTACCCACCGCTGCTACTTGTTTACTTAGCAAAAAAAAAAGACAACACAGCAAAGCGAGATGCCCGCAGGGCAATGCGGACCTGCCTCTGCACCGTGCCAGCTCACCAGCTGAAACGAGAGCTCAATTTTGAGTTGCTTTGCTGTTCAGCTCGATTCAAATGCGATCATACTGAAATTAATACTTTGCTTGTTTGCTAATCCTCTCAATTAACTAGGAAAGCCCCGAAAACACTAGTTCACATTCCGTTAATTTTCAAGTACTTACGCTAGTCTGAGTTGCCTGTGTAACGCTTTACTAGTGAAGATTAGTTAACAATAGGAACATACTATAAACACATTGCCTTTTCATCATCTTTGAAGCAACACAGCTCTTTTCTAGTTAAAGTGGGTGGCTCTTAAAAGAGCCTTTGAGTTGGGTTCGTAAAATATTCTGGGTGTGGAAAGATTTAACCGCCAAAGCCATAGAGGGTGCGTCCCTGGCGCTTGAGAGCATAAACCACGTCCATCGCAGTCACAGTCTTCCTCTTGGCGTGCTCAGTGTAGGTGACAGCGTCACGAATCACATTCTCCAAGAAGACTTTCAAGACGCCGCGCGTCTCCTCGTAGATGAGCCCCGAGATGCGCTTCACGCCGCCGCGCCGAGCCAGGCGGCGGATGGCGGGCTTGGTGATACCCTGGATATTGTCGCGCAGCACTTTTCGGTGGCGCTTGGCGCCACCTTTGCCGAGCCCCTTCCCGCCTTTCCCTCTTCCAGACATTATAGCTCCAACCTACAGAAACCGAATGGTAACAGCGTTCAGGAGACGCCCTCTTCTATGCTGGGATCCGACCTGGTTGGGGACTGCGGAGAGCAGGGGAGTGGTTTCCTTTTCTCTCTGGCTACGTCACAGCTGGTGATTGGAGTATCGAATGCTATTACTTGTTATTACGTTATCTCCCCCCGTATGAAAAATAGCAACGACGCGCATGTTCGTAACTATTGGAAAGCTTTTTCTGCCTTCTTAGATTTGTATAAATCAATTTCTCTACGTATGTGTGTATCTTGTTTTCTTGCATTGACTGAGATTTGTTTGAATTACTTCAGTTTCTGATTATTTTCGCGCTGTTGTTCCTTAACATTTTTATTTGTATTCAAAATTCAATGAACTTTTCTTCCGAAGCTTTAATGTTTTGATATCTCTTACTTGATTTAGGAAATATTCCACAGTATCTGTGCGTTTAGATTTTCTAATATGTTTAGTTTGTATTTTGCTTTCTACTTCTCATTTCTTAAATGAGAAGTTTGATATCCTTTTCCAATTTTTACACAAATACTTTTGAGTCTGTTAGCACATATTAACCAGAAGGCAGAATAGAATCTTTTTTTATATCATTACCTTTATATGAGGTTGTAACTTTTATTAATTTTGCTCATTTTGGAGTTACTGCTGTGTGGATTTTTGTTTGGTTGGTCTAACAAAATTTCCTTTATCATCACTACCGATTCAAATTACTGTTAATTACTAAGAAAATCAGCTTTCTTTTGTACTGCAGATCAAGCTTTTCAATCCTTATCTGTTATTTTATGGGTCTAAATCTATACTGGAAACATTAGATTCTGAATTAGTATTTAAGAAAATAAGGAACAATCTTTGTAAAAGGTCATCACAAATGTCACTGCATAAGAACATCATGAACTGGAATAGCTACTAGACTAACATATAAAGAATAGTTTCATTTAATGGGGATGTGGGGGAGGAGTCATAAGTGCAATAACAGGAAAGGATTATATAGGTATATTGCTAACAAAAGACAGACTAGGGATAATGTGGGTCCTATCAGGAGAACTGGCTACCCTGGATTTGGAAGGCTGCGGTTCTTCCCCTTGGTCTTCACCATCAAGTCCTCTGGCCACACCACTCAAGTCTTGGCAGGCAGATGGATGTACTGTGAGAATGAAGACCTTAGGCCCACTCTAAGGGAGAATCAGGTTCAACATCATCTTAAGAATCTGAATGTGCACAAGTCCATAGAACCAATGAAATCTATTTGCAGTTCCTCAGGTGGCTGGTAAGTGAAGTTGCTAAGCCGCTCTCCATCATATTTGAAAAATCATGGCAGTCAGGTGAAGTTCCTGATGACTGGAAAAAGGGAAATATAACCCTCATTGTCAAGAGGGGGAAAATGGAAGACCCAGGGAACGATAGACCAGTCAGACTCAGCTCTGTGCCTGGCAAAATCTTGGAGCAAATTCTCCTGGAAGGCATGCTAACCTACATGAAAGACAACAGGGTGGTTCATCACAGCCAACATGGATTCACTAGGGACAAATCCTGCCTAACTATTTTGGTGGCCTTCTATGATGGGACTACAGAACTGATGGATAGGGGCAGACCAGTTGATGTCATCTACCTGGACTTGTGCAAAGTGTTCAATACTGTCCCACATGACATCCTTGTTTCTAAACTGGAGAGACATAAATTTGATGGATGGACCACTTGGTGAATAAAGAATTGGCTGGATGTCCACATGGAAAAAGTTGTGGTCAATGTCCAGTTGGAGACCGATAATGAGTGATGTCCCTCAGTGGTCAGGTGTTGAGACTGACCCTGTTCAACATCTTTGTTGGTGACATGGACAGTGGGATTGAGTGCACCCTTAGCAAGTTTTCCTATGACACCAATCTGTGTGGTTCGGTTGATATGCTGGAGGGAAGGAATGCCATCCTGAGGGACCTTGACACACTTGAGAGGTAGCCAGTGCCAACCTCATGAAGTTCAAGAGTGTGACATGCAAGGTCCTACACCTGGGTTAGGCAATCCCAGGCAAACGTGCAGGGTGAGCAGAGAAGGATTTGGGAGTGTTGAACATGAGCCAGCTTCAGTGTGAGGTAGCAGTCCAGAAACCTCCCATGTGCTGGGCTGCATCAAAAGGAGTGTGACCAGCAGGTCAAGGGAGGTCATCCTGTCCCTCTACTCTGCTCTTGTGGGACCCCACTTGGAGTACTGTGTGCAGTTCTCATGCCTTCAACATAAGAAGGACATGGAGCTGTTAGAGCAAGTCCAGAAGAGGCCAAAAGGATTACTACAGGCTGGACCTCCTCCTGTATGAAGACAGGCTGAGAAAGCTTGGGCTGATCAATCTGGAGAAGAAAAGCTGAATGAAGACCTCAGAGCATCCTTCCAATATCTGAAGGGGGCCTATGAGGATGCTGAGACTCTTCATCAGGGGCTGTAGCAATAGGACAAGGGGTGATGGGTACAAAACTTAAACAGGGGAAGTTCAGGCTAAATATAAGGAAGAAATTCTTTACTGTGAGGGTGCTGAGTCACTGGCACAGGTTGCCCAAGGAAGTTGTGAATGCTCCATCCCTGGCAGTATTCAAGGCCAGGCTGGACACAGACGTCCTTGCACATGACAGGGGAGATGGAACTAGATGATGTTAAGGTCTTTTCCAACCATAACTTAATAATTCTATGATTCTAGGGTTCTATGATAATTTCATTTTCTTCTTTTCTTTTTTAGTATGAAATGAAAACACAGTTACTACATACTCTTTTAAACTGCCATATTAGAATATATAATTAGTAATTTGTCTTTCTTGTGCTACCAAACTGGGAAGAAGTAGCTTCCTTAGTTACGTAATAATGATGGAATTACACCTCATCAAAAAAACAAAGGAGTGTTTTGCTCTTTATGGTCCTATTAAAAGCTTAACAGAGGAGTTCATTGTTCTGTTTCTAACAATGGCCATAGATGTTTTCATGATCAATATCAAACAATGTGGTTTTGAGTGCCTTTTTTTATTCTTTTATTTTTATTTGTTTCATGGCTTGATTTGGGCACTTGGTTTGTCGTTTTTTTTGGGAAGGTAACAAATGACTTAGATGAAATTTTTTTCTCATTAACTAATCTGAATCATTTCAGAAAAGGAGAATATTAGGAAACATAGCAATGATTTTTGCTTTTTCCCTCTTACATTGTTCAACTAGCAGAGGCACTCACAGCTTTTACCTGTAGCAGTTGTGCTTCCTGCTGCAGACATGAAGAGGAATGCGTACATATAATGCAGTCACCTCAGACTTGTTGTAGACCTAAGTATACCTTCTTTGTCTTCTTGGGAGGAGTGAACAGGTGTGCGAATATGATATTTGAGCTTCAAAAATGTATCACATTTGCTTCAGTTATTACTTATACAGAACTGACAGGTCACAAAACAACAGACAAACTCAAACTTTCTCTGATGCAACTAGACAAAAGGCGAATTATAAATAGTGTTGGGTTTTTTGTTCTTGTTATTTGTTTTTGATTTGTGTGTGTGGTGTTTTGTTGTTGTTGGTTTGGTTTAGTTTGTTTGTTTGTTTTAAATTGTGACTTTCCTTTCTTCACTTACTAGTGCCTCACTAGAGACGGAAAACCAAATGTCAATACCCCTCCCTTTCTGCTCCCCAGCCCCTGCCCACGCTTACTAGTGAAAATGCTCAAACAAAAGCACTTTATTTTTTTTTTCATTGAGCACATATGCAGATTAAGGGCAGATTCACATCAAGATGGAATCTAGTCAGATTTAATTTTGCAAGATAAAGGCAAATGACTATGCCTGTAATGTACTGATAATTCTTGCTGTATATCCCCATGATTTTTACAGTCAGTTTTTGGTTTTTATTTGTTAAGTTTGTAGCTGCCTAGTTTATTTTCTGATTTTGTTTTCTGTAGGTAATAGATGTGGTGTTTTTCATGTAGGTTTAAAGTCTAGGACAATATGATAGTACTTCTGAAGGGTATTGTATCTGTATTGATAACTTCAAGGTGAGTAATTAGAATATGCACTTATTTATTTAATCCTGACTTAAAAAGCATCATTCATGACATGCTAATAGAGCTTCAGGCTTCAAGTTTAAGGTCAATATTTGGCAAAAAATTTACTGTCAGAAATTATGTTGTAAGAATATTCATGAACAATTTTCTGGAAAGTTATTTGTATAGTTTCAAAGTGGTATTTTTGAATATTGTATGAGTATTGGATAGGTTTTCATACTCCCTGTGCTTTCCACTCTCTGGCAGTTGATGCTTCATTCCATATTCAAAACATTCTGTCACTTTGAAAGGCAGAATGGAATTGCAATCTGTCCTTTGTGAATGAGACAGGTTTTTCAGACCCTTGCATTGCATTGCTATGACGCCCCTGTGATCTGCCACTCTGAAATCAATGGATCTCAACTGGACTATCTGGGGAAAAGAAACAAAATGCTCCCTTGTACTGAAAACTTGCGCACTTTTGTCAGACCAGCACACCAACACAGTGGAGGACAGCTCAGAGGAGAAGGGCAAAAAGACAATGAGTTTGAGGAATAATATATTGTAAAGAGAGCTTCATTTATCTCAGCACCAAGGAGACTGGAGGATTACTGTGGTTTTAGATAAGATACTGCACCAGTGAATCATCAGGTTCCCTCAGACAACTAATAAAAAATAGTGTTTTTCTGAGCAAAACAGACCACCATGAGGATGGGAAAAGCCTGGGGGCAGTGCCTGTGTGAGTCAGCCCAACATAAAGTATACAAACTGGACAAGAAATAAAAAAAAATTTGAAAAAAAGCAATGGTCTTGAGGTGGTTTCAACCAACAGATTCCTTCCTAGCAACTAGGGAGGCCCATCATTGTAACAATGAGCGTATAGAGACCAGTAACGAGAATCGTGTTTATACTGTGATTCAACTGTATATTGCAAACGTTCTATTATGCTTATGATGTGATTTCAGCAAATTGCTCAATCACTTCACTAAATCAAAATCTCATGTCATGCTCAATAAGGAAATTTGTCGTTAAACTCCTCATGCATAATATATAAAAGAATCTGGTTGGAGAGTATTCAGTGGAGATGTGGTCAACTGGGACCTGTCTTTATAAGTGCATAAGACTGCACACTGCACCATATTTGAATTCTTTGTAATACTTGAGGCTTCTAAAGCTACCCCAGTGGTTCTTGTTCTCTATATCCCCGTGTGTAGTGGTTTAAGCCATAAATCAGCCATGCAGTTTGTTCACTCACTTCCCCCTTTTTCTTCCCTCTGCTCCTGGAG